>SNQJ01S0050665.1:59172-84698 GCA_010110895.2 Picea sitchensis | reverse complement strand
CATTGAAGACAGAGACAACAGCAGCGGTGGTTTTCTCCCTAATTGGGTTCCCACCTTAAATACCATTGTTCATGTGTCATATTCATCTATGTTAGTTTATTTTGTTGAATTATTGTTTAAAAGACATCTGATGAATGAAGAAATCCCTGGATGCACTACTGTTTTCATAAGAATATACAATAACTGGTCTCTATAAAGTAGACTAATATTTTTCAGTAAAAGAAAAGTGAAAAATTGTTAATAGCTCAAGATACTGATTCACCCCCCCCTCTCAGTATTTTTCCAACAAAATATTTCATGGATACCCCTAAAATACAACCACGAAGAAAAAATGGCTCTTGCAGTTGTCCTCGCAGTCCAAAAATTGCGCCATTACATCTTGCTTTGAACTACCAAAGTCATCACAGATTCCAACCCAATGCACTACTTGCTCAGCCGTCGGAAAATCAATGGAAAATTTTCTCGATGGATCGTCATCCTTCAGGAGTACGACCTCGAATTTTCAACACCCAAGAGCAAGAAATGCCTCATCCTCGCTGAACTCATTATGACATTTCTTTCCGATACTACCAGTACCCCCGTCAATACAGACTTCCCCGATGAACATCTCTTCTACATCCCCTCGGATGACCCATGGTATGGCGATCTTCTCATCTACCTCTGAACACAAAAATTCAGAAACCACCTTTCCCGAGACAATCGTCGACACATTCGTCACCAAGCCCCCCGCTACCTACTTATCGGTGATATATTATATAGGCACGGGGTCGACACTGTACTCCGCCGATGTTTGACTATAGACAAGGTCGATCGAGTCTTGAACGACTACCATAGTGGCACTTGTGGGAGCCACCTCTCAGGAATGTCCATCGCTCAAAAAATCATTCATGTCAGTTATTTTTGGCCTAAATTGTTTCACGATTGCATCAATGTTGTGAAGAGATGTAACAACTATCAGATTTATGCCAACAAAGCATGAGCACCACCTGCTCTTCTACACCCGGTCATTACCGCAGACCCATTTTGCAAATGGGGCATCGACTTCATGACTTGCAACCCTCCATCCAGCAATGGACACAAATACATCATCGTTGTAGTAGATTACTTCACCAAGTGGGCCAAAACCATGCCCACCTTCAACAACATCGTTGAAACTATAGCGCATTTTTTCTTTAACCACGTCATCTCCCGCTTTGGAGTACCACTCCAATTAGTCTCTAATCATGGGAAACACTTTGAGAATGAGATTTTCATTGAACTCTCATCCAAGTTAGGTTTCTCCCATGAGTTCACCTCCCCATACTATCCTCAGTCCAACGGACAAGTAGAGGCAGTCAACAAGGTCCTCAAAACCATGTTGCAACGCACGGTTAACAAACATAAAACCAATTGGCATCATATGTTGTTTCCCGCATTATGGGCTTATCGCACAATAGTTAAAACTGCCACTGGTTTCACACCATTTTATCTAGTCCATGGCGTCGAAGCTACTCTCCCCATTGAATGCGAAATTCCTATCTTACGCACCACTATTAAGCTATTACCCGACACTGCTCCAATGGAGCGGCGATTTTTGAACTTAGAGTCACCGGATGAAGATCGTCGATCTTCATTACAGAACAATGAGGCAGATAAAAAATGGTCAAAGGCCACCTTTGATCGCCATGTCAACCTTCGCTCATTCAATGAAGGTAACCTCATCTTTGCTTACGATATCACCCATGATACCCTCAGCCATGGAAAGTTTGAGTCATTATGGCATGGACCTTACATCATTCAACAATGACTCACTAAAGGTGCATACATTCTGGCCTCCCCCGAAGGCCACCCTCTCAAAGAACCTGTCAACGGGTTGTACTTAAAGAAATTTTACGCCTGAACGTAGCCATTCTTCACTAGGATTTTTCCTTTCATATGCTTTCTTAGAGTTTTTAATCTTCTTTTTCACACCTTGCGTCTAATTTACCATTTTTTTTATTGACAGATGCCTCCTCCCTCATCCTACCACATCGGTTACGCTGACGGAGCCATCCATTGGACACAAAATCTCTCTTCGGCCGTTGGGGCTCTCTATTCCCCCTCACATGAACTGCTCCACTCTAGCGGCATATGTCTAGGAACAACAACCAACAACCAAGACGAATACACCACCATCATTGGTCTCCTCATTGAGGCTAGTCATCATCACATTCATCACCTTAGCGTCTTACTAGATTCCCAACTGGTCATCCTTCAGCTCAACAATGTGTACCATGTCCATAATCCTTGCCTCTTTCGCAAACACCTGCAAGTTAGACTCTTATCTTGACATTTTGATTCCATTACATTTACACATATTCCCAAACAATTTAATCAAATAGAAGATAACATGGATAACCTAGTGTCAGATTGGCATTTATCACATCAAGATACCAGTACGCATACATCAAACATCAATAATCTGTCACAGCATCTAAATTAGACATCATCAACGAAACCATAAAACACATGTGAACATCACAAAGATCCCAAAATGTATATCCATATATATATATATATATATATNATATGTCGGTCAAATGTGCCATCAAAATGTTTACAAAAAATATAGTACATCCATAGGCCGGTGAACCACCTTGCCCCTATAGATACAAAACTGGTGTCACCACATCAAGTAGGCTCGCAAGCCTATATAAATACCAAAAATACAAAGATGCATACAGAGACACTCATGGTCCCTCTAGCGCACCACCACCTAGTCCTCTCTCGGGTGGAGGTCCCCCACTAGCTATCTGTCCCTCTGGACCTAGAGGCAACCACCCAGTCATTGTAGCACCTGCTACTGTTGTTCTCCGAACCACAGTCTGCCACACCAATGGGACGCCCATGCACTGCTCCAAGACTCCATCGTCCTGAATACGTGACCACATGCCCTTGAGCACTCCCTCTAGCACCACCTCCAGGCGACAACGAATGTCCTTGAACTCTCCCTTGGCCTCCACCGAAGGAGAATGTGAATTCCCTACCCCCGGATAATCAAAATGGCACCTCTAGCCTGCTCTCCCCTCCTTAGCCAGTCCCTACAACTATATATAGTCTGTTTTTCCAAACTTCCAAACTCAATTCCAAGAGCTACGAACATCTATTTTTTTATCTATCTTCAGCCATGGGACCAGAATCCCCCCACCTACACAATCATATTCCCCGGACCACTTTTCACTCCCATCCCCCAGGGAACATTTTTTTTACCATACTCACACTCAGGTACGTATGCTCACATACACATCTTGTTGAATAACTGTTAAATTTTCTTTCTCTTCAGATATTTTTCACGTCGGGTATTTGGTTTTCATGTGTGCAGGTACTTGGTCATCCTCCATCCATGCTACCCTTTCAGGTATATCATCAATACTGGCATGCAATCACTCCCTCTAAATATCATTTGCATCTCCAGTAACACACTCTAACACTTACCTATAGGTTCCATATGTCTGACTCTACAATACCATCACCTCCACTGCATTTTGGTACTATCACCTGATAGCACTCTTCCCCACATGAGTTGTCCCATTCATAGTCCCCCTTGGAATTTTGACACTCATGTTGCTTTTACCCTTTACTGATGGGAGTCCCATTAGTTTTACTCATTTTTCGAGACTCAGCCCCATACTCCTTCTCCTAATTTTGCTAAATTACCCAATGGAATCCCAAGTTACCTCATAATGGTTCTATGTTGACTGCACTTCCGCGGTATCATTCACCACCCACTTCATCCACCATCAGTTTTCCCATCTGTAGATTGTCCCCCATACATTTCCCTAATACAGAAACCCGCCTATGGGGCCCCCATCCTCCACTTATGTTTCCAAGCACCTTGTGCCATTATCAGGCCAAGCCATCTTACACTGGGGCACCCATTTCTGTATCTGCACAAACATCCCAAGCCATTTTTTATTCTTTCACCAATTGTACAAAACCCCCTTTCCCACAGTTACATAGCTTTATGTTGTCGCCTTTAGCGACCTTCCTTTTTTTTTCAGCAAAGCAACCCTTGTCACCCTTGGTTGGGGCATTTTCTCACTTCCTCTCATCAATGACATTATCCATCAAACCCAAGTATCGTATAGTCCATACACCTTTTTTATCTCTGTGTTTGTCCATTTTTGTCACGCCTCTAGCACAACTTACCCTCATCTAGTCATCCCCCTGACACTAGAGCTAGTTTTACAGTTGCTTCCAATTTACACATCTCCCCAACAAAGGGCAGTCTTGAGTCTTACCACATATTGATTTCGTCCATGTACCTCATCCGTTCCTTCTCTCATCTAGTGGATTTCACGAAGCCCTCTTCTTCTTGGAGTTGCATCTCCCATTCTGTTGACATCAGCACAGTTTCCAGAAGGGCGACAGTATCTTGACTCTCATTACCATTACAATGAGGAGTCTCGAATGGAACAGGGAAAACCACCATTGTTCTCTGTTGTTGTTGACCCCCCTAACATTCGACTTCAACAACTATTTCATGTTACGGTGGGTCTTACTTTGTGACTATTGCAGTTGTTTTATCTTAGGCGAAGACCTATGTAAATTGATAGACTATCAATGTCTGCACGTTAACGACACTTCTCACGGGTTTCCTTACCCTTTTTTCAAAAATTTGTTCACCATCAGAATGTCCTTAGCCATTATCAAACTACCCCCGAGGGAGTTGCAATCATCTACACCAACACACATCTTTAGTTATTGTATCACACATTTTTTGAGTTACACGACATGAGCATCGGGCATGCCCGCCTCGTTTGTACACAGTTTTTTTTTTCCACACCTCGGGAAAGGTTTGGATCTTACAGGTTCCCCTCTCCTTCCAATGGATTGATTTTGACAATCCCCACAATTCTCTTTCCTACAAAGGTACTCTCAGTAGAAGAAACATTAATGAATTTTGGCTATACGTATGCTCCTAACCTCATCCATCAAGGGGCATCTATTATCACCGGAATTTCATCTGCAAATGGTTACAGGAATCCAACATCTTCAAGACACATATTAGTTCACCCATGGACCAAAAATGCATTTCCAAAAGGTCCAAAACTATACAACCAGTTATAAAATCAGCATGCACTGAGACTACATAGGGAGCGTGCACACATACGCCATTCATAAACGCAGGAAAAAGAGCACATGCGCACGATGAGCGACTGTGGACGCAAAAAACCGTGCATCCCTCAAAACAGTGCATTTATGATATTGGTTGGCCTCCCAGCCACTTTTGGTTCAGCTTCCAAGTCGATTTGACATCCAAATCTCAGCTGAATCTAGCTGGGTCACTGGTTAAAGACCTAAGGGTGCCCTAAATGGCCCCTTGTTCACACTAAAAGCTAGTTGAATAATGCCTCAAAGTTATGCTATAAAAGGAGGCCATGGGTGCACTACATTCTCAAGGAATTCATTTGTATTGTTATGTTGTTGATATTCTCTTGGAGGATCCTCTTTCCTCATCAAGAGTATGTTATCACCATTGCACTTAGCCATTCATATCACCTCTAGAATGAATGTTCTTTGGATTCTCTTCACCATATCATCCTAGTTCCTCATTTGTAAGAAGAGGTCAATATTTGGGGGTCCAAGAGCCCTCCCTTGGAGGAATAGGGGACCCAAAGTCTCCCTTTCTCTTCGGTGTTTTCTTTCCACTAATACAATCATTTCCATTGGTGGCATGAGTCTTGTTTGTTCCTTGTTCTTATGTTCTTATGCACTATAGTTTAATTGTTTTTATCATTCTTAGTTTAATTATTTGTTTATCTTTTATGCTTTATCTTTCTAACCCTTTCCTTTATTGTTGTCTTGCCTAGCTACCCAACTAGGCTTGTAAGCATCTCTATTTTTCCCATTTAGTGGATAAAATAGGTGCAACACTTGGCCTCTGAAGCACCTAGTCCTTTGAAGTAGGCTATTGTACCATGGTGTGAGGTATGTAGAACGAAACATCGCCCTGGTGAATTTTATTATACGAAAAAATATGTCCAAACACCTACCAATATTTACTACACATTCTACAAGTCTGTGGGACATAATGAGAAGGATTGTAGGGCTTATGATCTCATGCATGAAATATCAAGGGACACATATATAATTCAACGAGAAACACAACAAGAAGGAAACAATGCGCAGTTCAATTCCCTAGTAAGAGGAAACTTCAACCCTCGTAGTGGATTCAGAGGAAGAGGATGAGGTGGAGGTATGGGTCAAGGTAGAGGATAGATCATCTATTATAACTGTGCATAGCTAGGACACTTGGAAAGGGATTGTCAGAACCATTGTACCACTTGCAACTATTGTAACTCGTTTGATCATGTCATTGAAGATTGTTTGGTACTGTTGGCCAAACTCCAGAAGAGGCGAGGAGGAAACCAAAAAGTACAATTAATATCAGTAGAACCTCGCGGTGAAGATGTCAGAGTCATTGTTATTACTAGAGGAGGAGTTGTTATAGGAGAAGACAGAGTGACTCCAGGAAAGGCTATAGAAGGATCAAGAATCAGAAAATCTACTGAGAAGGAACAGTTGTTTGATCCAAGGAGAGAGGCATACTTTTGAGGAAGCAAGGAAATAATTTGGAGAAGGACAATCTTATTCATCTAAGGCACAAATGAAAGTAAGGGAATGTGGAATGCCACTGGCATTTGATCATTCTGCTAGGCAGGGAAAAGAGGCAAGCAAGCTTATGGAATTATTATGTACTTGCATTAATTTGATTAAGGATGAAAGAATTGTACAAGAAGTAAAATACTTGATAAGACGGTAGGAGATAGAGAGGGTTGATCCTATGTTGAATAAAGAAGTACATCAGGTATCTAGAAAGAGAAGGACAAACAAGGAATTACACCTTAGTGCTCATATTGGAGACTATGATGTGGACTATGTGGTCCTCGACTTGGGTTCAGAACTCAATGTGATGACGAAGCATACTTGGGCACTGATGGGAAAACCTAGACTTATTTACTCTCCTATCAAGCTCAGGATGGCCAATCAGCAGGTGGTGAGCCCCTTTGGAATACTAGAGCATGTCCCTATAGACATTGATGGGATAAGGACATTTGCAGACTTCAAAGTAATTGAGATTGCTAATGATAGTTGTCATAATCCTACATTGTTAGGAATTGATTTAACTTTCAACAGTTCGACTGTTGTTGACCTAAAGAAGAGAAGAATTACCTCTAAGGGAAATGGCCTTAAATACATCATGCCTCCAGACCCGGATGAAGGTCGTAGATACACAGAACCTATTAGGGAAGAAGACTACACATATGATCTAGAGAACATTTACAAGCTGACAGCAAGACAACAGGATTACATTAATCCTATAGCAGATGGAAACCTCAGCTAGGGAAGTGAAAGCGCATGTTCATCAGATTCAGAAGAGGAATTAGAAAATTTGCAGAACAGGATGTATGAAGTCTCCACATGACGATGATCCAGGCTAACAAGAGAAGTTCATTGGATTGGCAGATAAGTAAGCAATCTTCCAACGTTTGATGGTTTAAATCACTCAGATACATTTCTAGATGAATTTGAGAAAATTGTACTAGTACAACAGAGGATGTTGGCACTGGATGAGGCATTGAAATCCACACCAGCTAGATGGTGGGGAGAACATAAGAAGAACATCGCGGAGTGGACACAATGTCACACCTTATTGACAGTGCACATTTCAGAACAAGAAGAAGGATTTGAAGTTTGTTACATAGGCCAGAGTTGTCCTAAGGACCACATGCGAAGCTACCAGGAGGGCTGGGGAAACATTCCTAAATAAAAGTGGGTGCATAAGTTCATTAACACCTTGGATACTACACCTATCAACTGGTATCTGCATGCAAAAATGTGCCTCATCACTACATACTGGTATGGAATGACTTGGAACTTTATAGCTACCTTCTTCTCTGAAAGACAGTACCCTACAGTAGACCAGGCTTTACAAATTGTAATACAAAAGGTCTTTGAGGAGGCACCTAACTTCCCTTTTACCCAAGAAGAAGATGAATGTATTGCGCCTCTTAAGCAGTTAGAGGATTGCTACAATATTAATGTTGATGAGGATGATGACCCTAGAGATATAAACATTGCAGAAACTGAAGGCCACAGAGACATAGAAGGACGTGGGATTGAATTACCCTTTGTTGGAAAACCTATTAAAATTAAAAAATTTAATGTTGGAACAAAGGAAGCACCTAAACTAGAAAATGTGGGATACTATTGGGATGATTCTACCATCATCAAGATCACATAACTACTACAAAAATATCAGGACTTGTTTCCAACCAAGTTCACATACATGAAGGGAATTAAAGGGCCCATGGGAGAAATGAAGATCCCCTTGAGACCAGATGCAAGACCTATCAAGAAGAGACCATATAGACTAAACCCCAAATATAAGAAGAAAGTTAGGATTGAATTGGATAGAATGTTGGAAGCAGGAATCATAGAGCCTGTTGAAGAATCTGAATGGATTAGCCCTATGGTGGTCCAAGATAAGAAGACAAGAGAAATCAGAATTTGTGTAGATCTAAGGAAATTGAATGATGCATGCCTACATGACCCCTTCCCTAAACCATTTACTGATGAAGTTCTAGATAATGTAGGAGGACAGGAGGTCTACTCATTCACAGATGGATTCTCAGGTTATCATCAGATCATAATAGCTAAGGAATCTCGACACAAGACCACATTTACGACAGAATGGGCTTCTTTTCAATACACGGTGATTCCCTTTGGCTTGAAGAATGCACTAGCCATCTTTTCCAGGGTGGTGGTCGAATCATTTAAGGACTTCTTACACAAGTTCTAGAATCTTATTTTGATGATTGGACTGTCTTTATCTTACTAAAAGACCATATTGAATGTTTAAGATTGATGTTAGATAAATGTAGACAATGTCAGATTGCCCTGAATTTAAAAAAGTGCATTTTCTTTTCACCCTTTGGAGTGTTGCTAGGGCACATCGTGTGTAAGCAGGGATTGTTGGTATATCCTTCCAAGATTTCCATCATTGTTTATCTACCTCCCCCTACTTTGGTCAAACAGTTGTGCACTGCATTGGGGCACACTGGATACTACAGAAAGTTCATTAAGGGTTATGCACAAATAACAGCACCTATGGAGAAGCTATTAAAGAAAGATATAAAGTTCATGAATCATCCAGGGAAGTTCAGGACACATTGGCTAGGACCATTTGAAGTTTCCTACATTACAGAAGGAGGAGTTGCATAGTTGAAGACCCTTAATGGAGAATGAAAAGAAGGTTTGGTAAATGGGTGTCGGTTGAAATTGTATTACGACAACCAGTTGCCTTGCAACTCTCAGTAAAAGTACAAGGAATAAGTGTCTAGGTACCAGGTGCAGTTTAAACTAGGTACGAGACATAGAAAATATAGTCTTCACAAGGAAGGGAGGGATCAAGTATAAATCACAGGCTTCTCTACGAAGTGTGAAGTCGAAGTAAAACAGAAGGTTCAGTCTTGCAGTGAATCAGGACGAGTAACAGGTGAGTGTTGGGGGTCTGTTGGTCCTTAGATATGAAAGAAATAAAATATTAGGGAATAAAGGCAAAGTGCGAACGACGTGGAAGACACATAAACCAAGGAAGGGTCAAAGTGGGAAAAGAAGCAGAAAATAAGGAGAAAAAGAAGGAAAAGTTAGTCGTTGGAAGAGAAGATCGAGGAAGATAAAGCAGTAAGGAAAATGGATCATGGAAAACTCAGCAAGTGGAAGAAGATGTCAATGATTGCTTTGGAGCACCTCGCGTAAAAGAAGGAAAGACAGGTTTGTGAAGCCCTTAAAGCACGGGTCAAGTTGACCTAGGGTTTTGGCACTTAGGGATTTGGATCTATGGTTTTGAAACCTAGACTTTGTTATCTAATGTATAAATAAAGGTCTAGAAGACCTAGGAGGTTTCGTCCTAGGTTGGTTCATTGATATTATAGTTGTTTTTGTTCATTGTTGAGTATTGTTGTAGAGAACAGTGTTGAGACTGTATTTTAACATCTTCAGAAAGAGAGGGGGATCTGCAAGCTAAGTGAGCAGATAGAACTGTATGTTTTCACATAATATATCAAGAAACACAGTTCTGTGGACGTAGCCCTAGGGAGAGGGTGAACCATGTATATATTTTTGTTATGTGTGATTGATGTTGTGGTATTTTCCATCTGTTATATTGTTAATGCATTGTTGTGTTAGATCTGAGATATAACTTCTGAAGTAGGCTTAAGTGAGATAAAGAATAACTAGATTGATGTGTATTGTTGTCTTGTATCCACTTTGCATTTCCTCTAGTTGTAGACACCTATGTCTTGCAATGCCCTATTGCTACTTTGGGTGAGATTGCATCTTCTTCACAGTTTTTGCCGAAAGGGCCAGTAGTTAGGGTTTGTTGGTGCGATGTAAGATTTGAACCCTGGGTCTTCCCCTATTCCAACAAATGGTTATGTTATCGGGATCGGGATCTTTTTGAGGTAATTTCAAGGTGTTTCTCATCGAAGACAGAAATTCATAAGTGGATAGAAGAACAAGAGAAGGACTTCGTGGAAGCCTAGAAAGAGAAACCTAGCATTAGTATAGAAGACTAGTTGGGAAGGTACATCTTCAATTACATACATGAGATTTTCTTTGGAGGAATTCATAAAGAGTTATACAAGTGGTTAGACAGATTAGTAGATACCCAGTTTGATATCATATCTAAACCACTCGTGGTTTGGACAGCAGTGTTGATCAAGAAAATCAAGAGAGTTGATAATGTTGTGTTTAGGGTCGTGGATCTCTGGTTTGATAGCAATATTGGAGGGTACATTACTGAGTATTCTATTGACAGATTTGAATCATATAGCCAAGCAGAGAGGTAATTCTTTAGGGGACCTAGAGGAAATTTCCTACACTTTTTAAAGATGAGGATTAAGATGATATTACATGAGAACAATATCCTAAGGATACAGTGAAGATAATGTTCAAGAATTCAGTCAGTGACAGTGATAGAAAGGATAGATACACGCGTAGTGGGAGACCATTCAGAGAGGTTCCTCTTGTGAACCTATTCAATCAAAACTATGGAGACTGAGGATTCTACAGTGGAGAAGAAGAAAATCTAACAGATGAAGAGCATTCAGAATCTTCAAGAACAGAGGAAGTACAGATCGAAGAAATTCAACGAGGAGAACCAGAAACTTCAGGCATTGCGCCTATTGTCGAAGTAAGTAATATCACTCCTCCTGTTGTTCTAGAAGCATTAAGTAAACTGAGTAATCACAGTAGTCAAAGCAATCAGAGTACTGTTACAAGCATTTTAGTACATACTTAGTCAAGAAACCAAGGAAAATCTATGGCAGATGAAATGAGGTTACCGATATTTAGAGGAGATGGATTTGAATATCCTGATCAGCACTAGTTCTTATGCAAATCTGTATGGAGTATTTTTTGCACTAGGACGAAGTAGAAAGAAGGACGATCATGGGAAAGAAAGCATTTAGAAATGGAAGTAACAGCTAGAGAAAGAACAGCATGCACTCATGCAAGAAAGTGTGCACAAGGAAAGCGACAGCTGGAGGAAGAACAACACACGCATGTGGGAGGAAGACCTAACGTCAGTAGGGTTAGGGTTTTGGTAATGCTTTGTAAATGGCTCAAGAACCCGAAATGTATAAATATAGATATGTAGGTATCATGTAGGGGTTCGATTGTTTTGTGATGAAAGTAGTGTATTAGCTCAGGGTGTTAGTATTTTTATCCCATCTTTACTGTAATTACGCATGAGCGGATATGGTAGGCAATGTGGACTGTATGAAATATTTTTGTAAGATGTTGAGATAGGGGAGAAGGAAAAGGGTAGATTATGTGGATTATATCATAGGCCGAGGAGCCTGGTGTGATCTAGTTCGCCTCGTATAAATATTACCCATAAGAGGGGAAGTGTAAGCACGCAGCGCCAAAATTGCAGAACCGCCATAATAAAAGAGCCAAGAGCCAAATATTTGTGGACGTATCCCAGGTGGGGGTGAACCACGGTAATAACTGTGTAATGTTGTGAATGTATGCATCTCTTTACTTTCTTTCTGCAGTTATTGTTACACTTAATAAATGAGTCAATACATTGTTATGGAATACGAATATGTTGCTTGGGAAGTAAACTGTGTAATGGAAATGTGTACCCATGAGGAATAGGTAGAGTAACCTCATAGTTCATATTGAATGGATCTGGTCAACAAACCCCTATCTCACATTCAATCCTAGGTTGTAAACACCTGAGTCTTACGGCCACCCATTTAAAGCTATCTCGGGTGAGACTGCACAATGCATTATGTGTATTGTGTTGCCTTCTAGTTTACCAAAAGGGTCAATAGTTTTAGAGTCTTTGTTGGAAACCCATATGAAATGAACCCTGGGTCACTAACTCAGATAGACAGGTCAAGAAGACTGACCATAGAATAAACAATAGCCAACAAATTATTCTGTTGTCGAGACTTGAACCCGGGTCTCTCAAGTGAGAGCCGAGTATCCTAACCAACTAGATAGAGTGAATGAGAAACGAATGAGAGAAACAAAAGAACAATGAGACATTAGAAGGGAATGTTGAGACTATGGAACTCCACAAAATAAGAAATTGAAGGTTGGTTGAGAAGCAAAGAGCTAGAGTTTTCCCAGGAAGACAATAAAAACCCTAGCATCACACCTCACAAATATCTGGGTAAACATGTGTTTACGGATTTACACGACGTCTTTTTCTATAACCATGCAACGAACCGGATCTAACAGCTAGATTGGACCCCAGTACAAGTTGAGCAGTTACAGCAGGTGAACAACAAATTCACATGCGCAGTCGAATTTTGGCTTGACAATATTGTGGCAGGCTTCATCATTGATTTTGCAGTCAACACAGCGAATTCATACAGTGAAGCAGAGAAAGAATTTCTATGCAGACCTCAAGAAGGTACATTCAATCACTATATACTTATATTAAAATATTTCTATATAACAAAGGTGTAATGACAATGGAATCAGATAGCTAGACTTCCCTGCATGCATGGGGGAAGGGGGGAAGCACTGAAAGAGAGAGGATAAATGAAAGAAGGTCAAGATAAAGAAAAGAAGGAGGAACTCTTGGACCCGATCTTGATGGATGACGACCAGCTCAAGTGGATCTTGGCATCATCAGGAATGACGCATACCTGAGTACCCTACCAATATAAGGTGAATACCAAGAAGAGAGTTGTAGTCGTGAGGGAGGGATTGGCGAGAAATGGGGAAGAGGTAGAGGATCTTCGGGCTGTGGAGATGATTGAGGAAATCCTACGTGCAACTTATGAGAGGAAAAAAAGAGGCCCAATAATGGGAGGAGAAGGAATCCATCCTATCCATATTAATGTTAGTGTAGAACCCATAAACCCATGTGTGACTAATACACCAAAGAGAACACCATCGTTTAGACAATCAAATTTCGGAGGAAGTCAGATAGCAAGAAGTAAATCTACTGTAGGAGAAACAGCTGGAGGAACTAGTTCAGGCAGTATTATTCAAGTATCTACACCGTGCGGCGGAGGTAGCAATTCAGTATTTCGAATGGCAGGACACGATCCCACTATCAGATTACCAGAATTTCAAGGAGAAGCAGCAGAAGATCCTGAAAAGAATTTGTTCATTTGTGAAAATATTTGGGAGGAAAAACATATCACTGATGAAGATACCAAACTCGCGCAGTTAGCAATCACGCTAAGAGACCATGCACTATACTGGTACATGAGTCTAGACACAAACAGTGCCCCTGGGATGATGAGGACACTGAAATACATTAAGAATCTATTGATTAATGAGTTCCAGAAGTTATCTCAGAGGATCAGTACATGAATGAGATGATCGAGATAATATAGAAAAAAGGAGAATCTGTATGGGATATTGATGAGAGATTCAAGCGACTGAAGGGAAAACTAAAATACCTTATGACCAAGATGCAGCACCGGCACCTGTTTGTCAACTCACTACTCCCACATCTAAAATATCCATTACGAGAGCAGAAGTTTCAGACGCATACATGGGCTCTGCAAGCAGCCTTGCAACTGGAAGAGAACCAGTACTAGTAGATGGACCTAGCTATTGAGGAATTGAAGGAGGATTTGAAGAATCTAACATTTCAATTGAACCAGAATAAGAACAAGAACAAACGAGAAGTCATTTGGTGCACCACATGAAGAACGGAAGGACACCACAAGAAAGAATGCCCAACATTCGCACAGTATATGGCAACAGGTATTCCAAACCCACTACCATGGGGAGGATTATGGTGCAAAATATGGAAGAAACTGAGTCATGACCCTTATCACTGCACGATGGTGTAGAAGTACCAGACAGTTCCAAATAAATCATATTTCACCTTTTGCACGTCAGTAGGCCACAATGATAAAGACTGTAGAACTATGGAGCTGATGCAGGAAAAAACATCAGATGCATATAGGGTACAGGCTAAAATGATGACTGGGAAAGCAGCGTCACAGTTCAATCAAGCCCCAGCCTCATACAACACTGCGCAGCAGTAGTATAATACTACGCATCAACCATACAATAATGTGCAACCGCAGTACAACCCGGCACAACCCCAGTACAATACCACGCAGTATAATCAGGAACCACAGTATAACACACCGAGAGGTGATCACGCAGGCTACAAAGGAGTAGGATGAGCTAGAGGAGGTTTCGAACATGAAAGAGGACCAGTCACATGTCACAATTGTCAGCAACTAGGACATTATGCATGGGAATGTCCACTACCGCCAGCNTCAATCAAGCCCCAGCCTCATACAACACTGCGCAGCAGTAGTATAATACTACGCATCAACCATACAATAATGTGCAACCGCAGTACAACCCGGCACAACCCCAGTACAATACCACGCAGTATAATCAGGAACCACAGTATAACGCACCGAGAGGTGATCACGCAGGCTACAAAGGAGTAGGATGAGCTAGAGGAGGTTTCGAACATGGAAGAGGACCAGTCACATGTCACAATTGTCAGCAACTAGGACATTATGCATGGGAATGTCCACTGCCGCTAGCGACTTGTATGTATTGTCACACATCAGATTAGGAGACAGAGGAATGTATGACACTATTAGTAAAGATCCAGGAAAAGAGGAACCAGAACAATCAGAATGTTCAATGGATTTCAGTCGAAACAAGGGACGACGGATGGAACATCAACATAGTCAATCATGGAGGAACGAAAATAGGAAACGATGCAGTCTGGCAGGAACCAGCACAAAACCAATGGGTAAATAAGGACACTTAACCAAGAAATAAATTTGACACGCCCAAAGAAAAGGAGACTTTTAAGGAAGCTAGACAAGAATTTTAGAAGGTGGACACAGTGTCGACTTCCACTGCACAACCAATCAAGGAAGACCCAGAATACGAAATGTCGCCATCATTAGATCATACCAACAAAATCAAACCCAAGGGACAAGTAAGTACTATCAAAAAAAAATTGCAATCATGCGTAAAAGTGTTAAGTGATCCTTCATCTATGAAAATATTGCAAAAAATACTAGAGAAATTTAGTAGCGAGACGGAACAAAATCTAGAATCGAAAACTGTCAATCATCTACACACAAGAAGAAGAACAAGTAGGGAATTTAGAATGAATTATAACATTGGGGATTTCAATATGGGTGACATTATGCTAGACCTAGGATCCGAAGTGAATGTGCTACCCAAGAAGACCTGGCAATGCATGGGAGAGCCAACATTGGGATACTCAAATGTCCAATTAAAACTAGCAAACCAGCATAGAGTCCTACCAATAGGTAGACTGAAAGGAGTAACAATAGATATTGATGGAGTGTGCACTAAAGCAGACTTTGAATTCATTGAAATAGTAGATGGCACAACACCGTACCCGACATTACTCAGTTTGGATTGGGCGTTTGACAATCAGGCCATAATTAACTTGAAAACAAGGAAAATGACATTTGAATCTGGAGATTATAGGATCATAGCACAACTAGATCCATCAGAAGGGGAGAGGTTTGTAGAACCCACTTGCCTGGACTTAGAGGAGATCGGCCAGTTGTACAAAACAACTGTGCGTGATGAGGATTATGTCAATCCAACTGTAGATGGGGTGCTCAGTTGGCGGAGCATTACTTCATGCGCAACAGACTCAGACACCGGGTTAGAAAACTGGTAGCAGAGACTACATGAAATATCCACAAGGAGATTTGCAAGAATAGACCGCGCAGTATGGTGGATAGGCATAGAAATCAGAGAACCACCCAGTTTCCACAAACTAAATCATTTGGAAACATTCTTGACACAATACGAAGATGAATTATTAGAGAACCAAAGGCTACTAGCACTGGATTTAGCACTCAAGGCCACACCCGTAATATGGTGGGGTGCGCACAAAGTGACTATCACAGACTAGTATCAATGCAAGCGGTTATTGCACATAAGGTTCGGCACGGAAAAAAAAAACAACAAACAGTAGAAGTACGATGGACACAGAGCACCATCGGAGCACTTGGAGGTGTGTAGAACACTATGGAAAATGACACCATGTGAGGAATGGCCTCATCACTTCATACATACTTTAAAGGGAATACCAGCAAACTGGTACACAGACCAGGAATTGCGCAAAGGAACTACAACATGGTGAATATTTCAGTAGAACTTTGCAATCACTTTCTCATTCGAGCATGAGAACCCCAACATATATGTAGCCCTTAAATGGATAAGAGGAGTAATATTCATCAAATATCTAGAAATATAAACTATCACATAAGAACAACAGCAAAATAAGAAGATAGTCAAGGAACTACTGTCATGTTACCATGTACAGGAGGAAGCACCAGACGAAGATGACCAACGTGATATTCAGATTGAAGAAGTAGAAGGCAAAAGAGATGTGGAAGGACCACCCATAGAATCCGAAGTCATTTCCGCGCAATAAAGGTAAATAAAGTTAACATCAGAACAACTGAACATCCCAAAATGGACAGCATTGGAGACTACTGGGATGAGCCAACAGTAGAAAGCATCACAGAGTTGTTGCGCGAATATAGCGACTTGTTTCCTACAACATTTACAGAGATGAAGGGTATATCAGGAGAACCGGGAGAGATGAAAATACCGCTCAGACCTAAAGTGAGACCGATTAGACATCGACCATATAGATTGAACCCCATATATAAACAGAAATTTAAAGAGGAGATCGATCAGATGCTTGAAGCCGGCATAATCGAACCAGTCGAGGAATCAGAATGGATAAGTTTGATGGTAGTACAGGACAAGAAACAAGGAAGAGGGGTTAGGATATGCATTGACTTGAGGAATATGAACAATGCATGCCTACATGACCCATTCCCTACACCGTTCATGGATGAAGTGTTAGAGAATGTGGGTGGACATGAAGCTTACTCATTCACTGATGGATTATTAGGCTACCATTAGATTAAGATAGCACAACAGGACAGATACAAGACCACGTTCACAACAGAATGGGGATCTTACCAATAAACAGTCATGTCATTTGGACTGAAGAATGCACCAACAATATTCTCTAGAGTTGTTATCGCAGCATTTAAACTATTCATCCATCAGTTTATCGAAGTATACCTGGATGACTAGAAAGTCTATAGTCTGTTGAAAAACCATGTGGAAGTTTTACGCCTGATGCTAGAATGATGCAGACAGTGTCAGATATCACTAAACATAAATAAATGTATATTTGGAACACCGTTTGGGATACTTCTGGGCCATATAGTATGTAAACAGGGACTATTGGTCAATCCGACGAAGATCATAGTCATCGTCAATTTACCAGCACCAAAAATAGTTTGTCAACTATGAGCGACATTAGGACATACCAGATACTACAGAAAATTCATCAAAGGATATGTGCAGATCACAACACCAATGGAAAATTTTTTAAGGAATGATACAAAGTATCAATGGAACAATGAGTGTCAACATGGTCTAAATATATTAAAGGAAAAGATGGTTACTGCACTGATATTAGTATTTCCAGACTCGGAAAATACATACCATGTGCATGTAGATGCATTAGCAATAGCACTCGGAGCTATCTTAGCACAACCAGGAGCAGGAAACTTGGATCACCCGATAGCATTCGCAAGAAGAAAACTATCAGACTCAGAACATAATTATAACACGACGGAAAGAGAAGGCCTAGCTATGGTGTATGCACTACAGAAGTTCATACATTACCTATTGGGAAAACATTTTAAGATGTTTACAAATCACTCAGCCCTGAAATACCTAGTCAACAAGCCAGTGTTGGGGGGAATAATCTGTCGATGGTTATTGTTATTTCAATAATTTGACTTCGAAGTAATAGTCAAACCAAGGAAACTAAATGCAGGACCTGACCACCTATGACGGGTCATAAATGGAGAAGAACCCATGAACTTAGAAGACAACTTCACAGATGCACAGTTATTCTCAGTACAGATTGTTGATGACTACTTCGCAGATATCATCCAGTACTTGAGCACAGGTACCGCGCCGCAAGAACATACCACTGCACAAAAGAAGAACCTGGTATTCCACACAACCGACTATCAACTGATCACAGGACATCTATACAAAATGGGCGCAGATAGCATTTTACGAAGATACATGTTAGAGAAAGAACGACTAAGAATTTTAGTAGAAGCCCACAAGGGAATGGAAAGAGAGAATTATGTAGGAAAATATACTGTGCATAAGGTACTTCGCACAGGATTATGGTAGCCAACGATTCACAGAGACTCAAAAGAGTACTGTCAGAGATGGGATGTCTATCAAAGGGTAGGAAAACCCAACAGAAGGGACGAGATGTCGTTACAACCGCAAGTGACATTATAGGCATTTGATAAATGGGAAATAGACTTTGTGGGACCAATTAACCCACCAACCAAAGAACAAGGGTAAGATATATCATCACCACGATGGAATACCTAACAAGATGGGCGGAAGCCGCAGCAGTGAAAGACTGCAGCGCAAAGATAGTTGCACACTTCCTATTTGAACAAGTAATTACTAGGTTTGGGTGACCAAGAGTTTTGATGAGAGACCAAGGCACGCACTTCATAAATAACACCATTCGCATGATGCTCGAAGAGTTTGAAGTTGACCACCAGAAAATCACACTGTATCATCCACATGCGAACGACATTGTAGAAGCCTTTAAAAAAATTCTAGAGAACGCACTAACAAAGATCTATAACGTCAATAGAGATAACTGGGACCTCAAAGTACCAGTAGTATTATGGGCGTATAGGACGAAATCCAAAAATTTGACAGGCCACACACCATTCAAACTAGTCTACAACCAAGAAGTAGTAGTGCCATTAGAATTTTTAGTACCCAGCTTACGTGTAGCAACTATCACACAAATGACAGAACGAGGCACAATACAGAAAATACTGAATCCTAGCAGGATTCCATCAACAAGTGCAGAAGGCCAGAGATAAATCTTGGCATGATTGACACATTAAGAAGAAGATGTTTAAGGAAGGAGATCTAGTATTGCTCTATGACAGCAAATTGTTTCAGCACCTAGGAAAGCTGAGAATGCATTAGTTAGGATCATACGAGGTAAAATATGTAATAGATGGAGGAGATGTACAGTTAAGAGATTTAGCATGTGTAGACCTTAGAGGAATGATCAACGGGAGCCGACTGAAGCTGTACAATGACAGTCGACCACCCACCGCACAATAGGAGAAAAAAAAACTAAAAAGTGTGAAGCACGCCAGAGATAGAAAAGCCACATGATGTTCAAAACAAAAATGCAAGAAAGGAAAGGACAATGGTTACATACCAAAGACAAATGAGAAGGCAATAGAAAGTTAGAAAAAGTAGTATGACAGGATAGCACTATGCGAAATTAAGGCATGACAAGGACTGATGGAACATCACATTAAACATGCCAACTGGAAATGGCAAAGTAAACGTAATGGAAAGTACGAAATTGTCACAAATGCATTGAACCCACAATTATGGTGCATTAGTCGCATAATGGAGGAAGCATCCTCAACAAGATTCATGACAAGCCCATATAACACGCGAGCACGGACGCAACTAATCTATTTGAGAAAGGAGAACAGAGAGAGAGAAACAGTAACCAGAACGAACAAAGAAAGGCCACAAAGCTCACCAAAGTCATTCAAACTCAGCAAGCGTTCAACAGCCACCACTATGACACCACTGAAGCCCGTATAAATAGGCCAAACAGCTAGACCGACCAGGGTTCAAACTAGGTCACGAGGACTGTTGGAAGAAAATGATCAGCAGTAGTCAGAGATCGTCGATATCGACGAGATCCCATCCCCAGAGATGATACCGATGAACTCTACACCGATACTAGAAGAGATTCAGCAGCCACAAGTAGAGGCCATGAAAGAGGATATGCCAGCAATGACACAGGAGCCTCAGAACGAGGAAGTGGAAACCCAACCGAAAGTGCAACCAAAAATCACTGACACAGTCATGGAAGTTAACGAAACGACACATAATATGGGAGAAGCAATGCAACCAGTTGGGTCACAGGTACCCAGCCTAGGTCAACCAACAGAGGAGACCACTAGAACTACCTCGGCTTGGCCAGAGTGGCTTACAGGGGAGCAATCGAGAGTTACTGGAACTTCAAACCAACCACTACAGCAGGAAGATAGAGTTCAGATACTGAGCTCACCTCGCAAGAAACCAGGAGCAGAAATTGTGCTACCACTCATACTAGATGGAGTACAGATAGATCCGCAGATACTGGGTCACATCGGGAAGCTCAAGTATTCTGACCATGACGTATCAGATGAAACCAAGTACCCTTAACTTGCGCTGAGGGTTTTTATGAAGAACATAGTTGTAAACCAACTTGGAGAAACGATCATTCGGCCACATCAATGGGCAGCTAGACTGGACAGAATAGGAATTTTAGGTTTTCTCAAACTTCCACGTTTTGGTAGAGGCCAGTATGTGATAGCATGCATCAAGCAACTGTTAGCAGTCATGCATGGAGGGGATATATGGATGGACAAACCCGTCACCATAGCTATTGAGCTTATCACACAAATAATAGGACTACCCAGTCGGGGTATGGATCTCGCGTTGATTCTGGACGATAAATCCAAGGAGAAAGCGTTAGCAGAGGAAATGAAGAATAAATATGGTACCGCTAGGGGAACAAGAGGCATTATAATAAAACGGATCAACAATGCAGCAACACAATTGGGCAAAAATATCTTAGCTTGTAAATTGTTAAGAAAATGTTGCAAAGATGAAGTACCAGCAGGAGTCATCGCAGTTGCAGCTTAGTGTGCAGAAGGCACCTCTGTGACCTGGGTGCCTTATCTATTAAAATTGTTCCAAGTGGAATTAAAGGATACGTAGGACCTCGATACATAATTCCATTACTCATGGCTACTCACCCTCATAGCCTTCATGGGATGGCGGGAACCAAAGTATGTAATTTTTTGTACAAGACCACAGCCAGTGGGAGCAAGATATCTATTACTAAAATCTAGGCCACAGGCCAGGCATAAGAGGGAGAATGGAATCATATTTCAATCATACCTACGGGACATACAGGAATCTATCAAACAATCATGGAGAATAACACCAGAGGTTGTCATGTGATATGGGGACATCGCTCACTTCTAGGCTACATGTCAAGCCATGTGGATACAACCAAGGTAGGATCCAGATAAACAGTGGCTACATATGCACTACTACATCATAGAGGGATACATCGATGTGGTCATCAGCAAATGTCCTGATGAATGGATAATCTCATCCATTCCCCAGGAAGTACTAGAAAGAATAGCAGAAGGAGAGGCAGCACAGGCGGAAACACAGCCTCCACAAATCCCAATGCCCAAGAAACCAAGGATGGGACAACACAAGCCAAATCGGGCAAACGAAGGGTCAAAGAAGATAGGAACCCAGAAGGGGTAGAAAGAGACCAATGGACAATCGAAACAAGCTAAGGGAGAGCAGGATACCGCCCCAAATCCCATCACACAGGAACCAGGATGAACTAAGAGACCGACTCTACAGGCAACATGTGTGTGCAAGAAATCAAAGGGGCAATGAGCATCATCAGACTATACGATCATGGAGGACAATGGAGAAATGATCACTAGAATGGTCCAGGACTGTCTAGCATAAGACTTAGATCACGCAGCACATCATAGGGATAAAATGCAAAAAGAGATGGCAAAAATGGGACATCTCCTCAGGACGCTCGGGGAGGCTTAGAGAGAAAGTAGCAGCAGAGGCATAGAGCCATCAAACACAGAGACTAACACAAGAGTGGAGGTAGAAGAACGATACCCAGACCTTCCAATGCCACACACCCACGCAACAGTCTACATAAAACCTAGCATGTTGCCAATGGACGAAATCGTGGGACAGACACCACTGAAGGATTTGGACCACATCCAATTGGTCTTGACACGGATTCCATCAAGGGAACTGTACAAATTGTAGGTTAGCATCGACCACGAGATGAAGTCTCGGGAACATAAAAACTTCGTCGAGCTACAGCAAGCAACACAGAAGCAAGAAGAGCTAGAAAAATATTGTGAGCAAGAAAAATCCAAAACTCAGGAGGAGAAAGAACCCAGGAATGAACTGGAACGAAGAGTGGGAGAAATTTTTGGGAAAATTCCAAGAATTGTGCAAGGAAACAAACTCCCAACTACAAAAAAGATCGACAAGATTTCACAGGAAATTGATCAATATCAGAAGGAGATCGAGGGTCTCTGAGAACAACTCACACCAACAACTCCACAAGCAGTGAAGGATCAAAGGAGGCAGGTAGGAACAACGCAACTACAGGAGATAGAGAAATAGGTTAGCATGGAATCTAACTTGTTCGATAAAGAAACGCAACTTTGGACAAGACTGGAAGAGGATCCGTAGGTCCAACATTGGGACAAGGAAGAGGAAAGGATCAATGCAACGATCCAAGAACTCAAACAGAGGCAAAAGACCATACCAATCCCA
The DNA here is from genome assembly GCA_010110895.2 of Picea sitchensis. Taxonomy (NCBI): domain Eukaryota; kingdom Viridiplantae; phylum Streptophyta; class Pinopsida; order Pinales; family Pinaceae; genus Picea; species Picea sitchensis. The sequence goes on along the minus strand of SNQJ01S0050665.1, from coordinate 61,676 downwards.
GAACGCATCAAGGGGATGCAAGAGCTTAAGAAGATGAAGGAAGAACTCATCACTGTGCAAACACAAATACAGGAGTGTCAAGCTCAAATAGAACCACTATAGGAATGGGTAGCAGAAGTACTCGCACAGGCAGAAGGAGATAGAACACAGATAACATGGACACAGGAAGAATGTGCAGGATTACTGAGCGACGAAGTGGCAGTTCAGGTAGTGGATACCATTAAGGAGAAGACCGTGTAGGGACTGGCTGGGGAAGAGCCACATGTCAGTGTTGAGGGCCTGTTGCACCAGGCCAAAGCATAAATAAGGACGATCATGGGAAAGAAAGTGTGCAGAAACGGAAGTAACAGCTGGAGAAAGAACAACATGCGTGCATACAAGAAAGTGTGCACAAGGAAAGCGACAACTGGAGGAAGAACAGCACACGCATGTGGGAGGAAGACCTAACGTCAGTAGGGTTAGGGTTTTGGTAATGCTTTGTAAACAGCTGAAGAACCCGAAATGTATAAATATAGATACGTAGGTATCATGTAGGGGTTCGACTATTTTGTGATGAAAGTAGTGTATTAGCTCGGGGTGTTAGTATTGTTATCCCATCTTTACTATAATTACGCATGAGCCAATGCGGTAGGCAATGTGGACTGTATGAACTATTTTTGTAAGTTTTTGAGCTAGGGGAGAAGGAAAAAGGGTAGATTATGGGGATTAGATTGCAATCTGAGGATCTTGGTGCGATCTATTTTGCCTCATATAAATCTTACCCATAAGAGCGGAATTGTAAGCACGTGACGCCAGAATTGTAGAACCGCCATAATAAAAGAGCCAATATCCAAATCTTTGTGGACGTATCCCAGGAGGGGGTGAACCACGGTAATAACTATGTAATGTGATGAATTTATGCATCTCTTTACTTTCTTTCTGCAGTTATTGTTACGCTTAATAAATGAGTCAATACATTGTTATGGAACATGAATATGTTTCTTAGGAAGTAAACTGTGTAATGTGTTAGCACTCTGTAATTTTCCCAAGGCTGTGGAGGTAGTCACAGAGGCAACATCAAAACCGCTTTGAGTCAAAGATATAGCCCTCCAATACTTGGAGAGGGATCTCTCTGTCAAATTTATCTTTGTTTGAGATTTGATCTTAGGCTAGCTATGTAGAACAAGATTTTTTTTTAGGAATTGGGTATGGGCAAAGAAAAGAAACCATGGGCTATGGAGTCAATGTAACAAATGATCAGAAATCCATGTCAATAGAATAATCTTTGCAGGGAAAGGAAGACAAATCACTGGATCCTTTAACTTAAATGAAATGGGAGAGATGGAACAGGTTAAGAAATCCAATTAAACACAGAGCAATTAAGAATTCTGAGTTTAATCTTCAGTGGAAAACATAAAAAACTATACCAATCCATAGATAGAGGGTACATTAAAACCAATTATGTTCTTAATATTCTCGGAATAATTCAGAAGCAGACATTAATTATGATAATAGAGAAAACAAATTTACAAAGAAGGATGCACATCACCAGTCGAAATAGTCACAAGAATCTTGCAACATAGCACTGTATTATTGAATTGATGAAAGTACAGAAAGCTCAATGAGCTTCTCTACAAAAACTAAACCATGGTCCTCTCACTGATCAACCCCCTTTACACATTTGAATCACTACAAATTATAAAAAATACTCTCCCCATGATTCGAAGGTCGGATTCAACCACCTCGGTCAAAAATAGCCAAAAATCCCCAAAAATCTTGAACTATCCGTCATGAATGATGGGCCGGATTTCTACGGAAAAGAGGTCCACTCAGACATCTATTTCTCTTTGATTATGACATCTGGGAAAAAATTGAAGGATTTTATTGTATAAGGGCATGTTATGGACAGAAATCTCCTTCGGTTTTACCAAATTCGCCTCCATCTCGCCCTAATAGCTCCCACAAAATCAGGGTTGTAACAGGAAAAACCAGAAATCCAAAAAATGAGGCTGAAAGACAGCTTTGATTCTCTCAACTGGTGGCACCTTTGCAAAAATTGGGATATTTTTTTGTTATTCATCCCTTTATGAACAGAAACCTCTTTCGGTTTTTAAAATTTCATCTTCTTTTGCCCAGAATCCTCTTCGCAAGACAAGGTGTCAAAACTGGAAAAACAGCGGTTTTGGAGAGGTGAGTGATAGTTCGGACCCCCCCTTGAGGTGGTAAGTGGTATTGTCGGTATGGTGGTAAGTTTTCTGGAGTGGAGGTAGTCTAAATCAATGGATGGATGACACATTGGGACAGGGGGAATGGACTGACAGAGTTATGAGACGTGACCATTAGGAGAAAAAGTGGAAAATGATGTCACGGGGTGGCAAGGGTATGTCAGAAAAATGGTAAGTGGTAAGTAGAAGAATGGTTTGCGGTAAGTGGTGGGAGTCTGGAGCAATGGATTCTTTCCACGTTAGAGGAGGGGGCCTACCATAAAACCATTCCATTCCGGACCCCCCCCCCCATCGTTAAAA
>SNQJ01S0050665.1:43880-58931 GCA_010110895.2 Picea sitchensis | reverse complement strand
CACCACCACCGTTAAAGGTAGAACAATCGGGGGGGTCCGTAAAATCTTGTCAATCGTAGATCTATGCACCAGCGCCTCAGCCATTCATCTGTGCACTTTATTTAATCTGTCAGCGCAAACTCTTATTTTCTCTGAAAAACTTAGGATAGATGCTTTATGTGGGTTTGCCCAATATTTTATCACCATGGGGTTAGGAAACACCACTTTGCGTCAACAATCATGCATTTTCTTTTCTTTTCCTTTCTTTCTTTTTCTCTTTTTCTTTTCTCAAATTATTTACAGAATGGAAAATCATTTGGGAACCAAAGCAGTAAAGGGATGACATATCCTATAAATTATAGGGTTATAACAGCGGCTCCACCTGGCGATGGTACTCTCCTTGTTAAGTGCCAATAACCACAGACCTCTGAACATACAGACTGGTGCTTTATCCATTGGGTTGATCCCAAAATCTTACTCTGCAACCTGTGCATGTTTTGATCTTGCAACTGAAAACCAAATCAAAATGAACACTGTTGAAAAAGAAATGCTCGGAATGTTGAGCTTATTCACATTCTCCTACCTACCCTATACTGTTGAAAATCATGTTAAATAAAATAATACAAAAATTCCAATGAAGCCAATTAAGTAGTTGCTCAGACCAAAGGAATGCTTGACTACTTCTTAGCATAGTAAAAAGGGCAGCTTGACCTTTTTCCCATAGATTCAAAACTACAAAGTGTAAAGGCCAATGCTGAAAACATGATTTATATTTACAATAGAGACCTCGACAATCTTGAAGAACAAAGGTAATGCCAGAGATAGATTGAGGCTCTGTGGTGAAAAATTTCTCCATATAGGTGACTATAGGGTCAAGGTAGAAATGACATGTTCCTTGATTTTTAGATTCATCCAAGTGAGTAACATGCTCTGGCACCGTATCTATGATATTTTCATCCTCATGCACTTCCTGACATGGCTGCAAATTTTCTGATGGGTCTTGAAATGATACCTCTGTTGAAAAAGATAATGAAGTTGATTGCCTGATCATAACAATATCATAACAGATTTTTATCCCATGGCTGGATGATGGAAAATGACTTTGACAACCCAAGTCATCCAACACATCAGATAGTGGATCCTGTAGAAATTGAAATGATTGTTGCATTGGTTCCACCGAGACTTCTTGATTTTCTATGTGTTTATCCTTTATCATATACTCAAGATTCTTTTTCAAAAACCAAAATTAATTAAAGCATAATGGTACAGAGTTATTTTGGTCTAAGTCATAATTTGTCTCAGGCTTTAATATTTCATCTGGAATTTGAAACTCAAAGTATGTCAAGGGCTGTAAATCTTGGTTTAGAACAGCCTCCATATCAATAGTGGTATCTTCAACTGATTGATCAAAGAAATTTGTGTCTTTACTATTTACAATTGGTCTAGAGTTTCTTTTCAGAAATTGAAAAGATGAGAAACATAAGGGCAAAGTGTTTCCACTTACTCCGATATTTTCTGCACTTTGATCATTGTTGTCATAATTTCCACGTACAGATTGACTATCCTGTTGGGATTGCAAATGATCTTCTTCCTCCCAATCATATGTGGTTGATTGCTTTGAACAATCCACCTCTATTTCAGCCTCATGATCATCATCATATTGATCACACTTGGGTATATTATCCAAGTAGGGAATGTCATCAAACATGCACATCATATCAGTTGGTTGTTCCTCTACAAGTTGGTATGGAGCTTCATCTTTGACTGCATCGTGAATTGAATACATGAAAGAATCATTATCCAAACCATGGTACCAAGGATGAGAAACAAAATGTTTGGGAACAACAACCTTTTCTTTCTCTGAAATCAAAGGAACATGATGTCTTTGGACAGCAAGCTCGTCTTTCATGTTGATCCTCTGCATCATCTCTTCCATGGTACTGGCCAAAATGTCCAGTTTAGCTTCTGATGACTTCAGCTGCTCATTTTCTTTGTTCTTTACCTTTGACCTTTTGATCAACAAGTTGGCCTCCACATCAACTGCAATGTTTTGCATTTCTTTGAGAGTTGCAGTGTTCCTTTCTCTTAATTGGAATTCCATCTCAGGATCGAAGGCATCTGGGAAATGCAAGTGAGTTGATCCTAGGGGTGGCCTTATATCAATAGGCATTGCATGATATACCTTATTGAACCTTGCTGAAAAATGTTGTACTGTTTCCCCTGGTTGTCTTTTCAAATGGTCATACTCTTCTAGGATGAGAAAGACATTTCTCATGATCACCCATCGATCTAGGAAAACGTGTACAAATAGATGGAAACTGCTAAGGCTTGCATATGGAAGATTCTTAAACCAATTTTTAACTTTTCCTTGCAAATACAAGGCAAACATCATGATATAGACATCGTCATCTTCAACCTCATAAAGGTCAAAGAAATCTTCAAGACTTTAGATATGCTTTTCAGTAGTGATATTCACATTTTCTCCATCAAATCTAGGCAGATTATTGATGTAATTGACAGGGAGGTCATGGAGATTAGGAGGCAAATCTAGAGGTTTGTATCTGTCTGGGATCTTCTCAAGTAAAGGAGGTAAAGCAAGGGGCTCATAATAGGCTGGAATTTTAACCTGTGAATCTGGACTTTTCACATATGTATCAGATATTTTTACATCTGTAGGAAATAAAGCAGGAGGCTTATGTCTATCAGGGCTTCCTATAGGTGTCGGAGTGGGTACCAGAGCTATGGGAATGGAATCAATCCTTTGAGGTTCATCAAGTTGAAAATGGTCATCATGAACTTCAACAATATACTCTGGACCAGGATCATGATAAGAGAGAAAGTAATTGCAGATGAAACCAATAATATCATGAATACAACTTGAGCTTGAGTACCTGGTCTTTCTAGGATTCTTGGTCATGTTTCAGGTTCTTCCTCCAGTGGAGTCTTTGAGTTGGCACTGTCTGGAGCTTATTGGAGTCGTCAAGTGAATGATCTCAGCCTTCTTGTGTCTGTTCACTGTCCACCATCAGTGATCGGATTTGGATCTTTGAAGTGTACTACTAGGGAAAGTTCCCCAGTATGGTCGTCATTCTATTAGCACTCTGTAATTTTCCCAAGGCTGTGGAGCCAGTCACAGAGGCAACATCAAAACTGCTTTGAGTCAAGGATCTATCCCTCCAAGACTCAGAGAGGGATCTCTCTATCAAATTTATCTTTGTTTGAGATTTGATCTTAGGCTAGCTATGTAGAACAAGATTTGTTTTTATGAATTGGGTATGGGAAGAGAAAAGAAACCATGGGCTATGGAGTCACTGTAAAAAATGATCAGAAATCCATGTCAACAAAATAATCTTTACAGGGCAAGGTAGACAAATCGTTGGATCCTTTAACTTAAATGAAATGGGAGAGATGGAACGGGTTAATAAATTCAATTAAACACAGAGCAATTAAGAATTATGAGTTTAATCTTCAGTGGCAAACACAAAAAACTATACCAAGCCAGAGACAGAGGGTACATTAAAACCAATTATGTTCTTAATATTCTCAGAATAATTCATAAGTAGACATTAATTATGATAACAGAGAAAAAAAAATTACAAAGAGGGATGCACATCACAAGTCGAAATAGTCACAAGAATCCTGCAACATAGCACTGTATTATTGAAATGATGAAAGTACAGAAAGCTCAATGAGCTTCTCTACAAAAACTAAACCATGGTCCTCTCACTTATCAAACCCCTTTATACATTTGAATCACTACAATTTATAAAAAATACTCTCCCTAGGCACTGAAGGTCAGATTCAACCACCTCGGCCAAAAATAGCCACAAATCCCCATTAAATCTTGAACTATCCGTCATGAAAGACGGGCTGGATTTATACGAAAAAGAGGTCCACTCGGACATCTGTTTCTCTTTGATTATGACAGCTGGGAAAAAACTAAAGGAGGTTATTGTAGAATGGAATGTTATAGACAGAAACCTCCTTCGGTTCTTCAAAATTCACCTCCATCTTTCCCTAACAGCTCCCGCAAAATCGGGACTGTAACAGGAAAAACTAGAAATCCGAAAAATGAGGCTGAAACATAGCTTCAATTATCTCAACTGGTGGCACCTTTGCAAAAAATGGGAGAATTTTTTTTTCTATAGCCCGTGATGAACACAAACCTCTTTCGGTTTTTAAAATTTCATCTTCTTTTTCTCAAAATCCACTTCGCAAGACAAGGTTTCAAAACTGGAAAAATGACGGTTTTGTGAAAAAAAGGGGAGGGCGGTTTTGGAGAGGTAAGTGATATTCCGGACCCCCCCTTGAGGTGGTAAGTGGTATTTTCAGTATGGTGGTAAGTTGTCTGGAGAGGAGGTGGTCTAAATAAATGGATGGATGACACATTGGGACAGGGGGAATGGACTGACAGAGTTATGAGACATGACCATTAGGAGAAAAAGTGGAAAATGATGTCACGGGGTGGCGGGGGTATGTCAGAAAAATGGTAAGTGGTAAGTGGAAAAATGACTTGCGGTAAGTGGTGGGTGTCTGGAGAAATTTATTCCTACCATGTTAGAGGAGGGGGTCTACCAGAAAACCATTCCATTCCAGACCCCCCAACCAAATCGTTAAAAGCAGAACAGTCGGGGGGGTCCGAAAAAAACCATCAGTCGTCCATCGATGCACCTGTCGTTGGATTGTAGATCTGAGTGCAACGTTTAACCAACTTTTCGGACCCCCCCCCACCATTAAAAACAGAATGGTCGGGGGGGTCTGGAATTTAATCTCAACCATGGGTATGGGCGCCAACACCTCATCCATTTAGATGCACGCCTTTGTTACCCATGATTCCGGACCCCCCACCCCACCGTTAAAGGTATAACAATCGGCGGGGGTCCAGAAAATCTTGTCAACCATAGATCTGCATGCCAGCGCCTTATTCATTCATTTATGCGCTTTATTTAATCTGTCAGCGCAAACTCCTATTTGCTCCGAAAAACTTAGGATAGATGCTTTATGTGGGTTTGCCCAAGCTTTTATAACCATGGGGTTAGGAAACACCACTCCGCGTCAACAATCATGAATTTTATTTTCTTTTCCTTTCTTTCTTTTTCTCTTTTTCTTTTCTCAAATTATTTACAGAATGGAAAATCATTTGGGAACCAAAGCAGTAAAGGGATGACATTTTCAGTCACCAGTTGGTCCTATAAATTATAGGGTTATAACATAATGGAAATGTGTACCCATGAGGAATAGGTAGAGTACCCTCATAGTTCGTATTTCATGGCTCTAGTAAACAAACCCCTATATCACATTCAATCCTAGGTTGTAAACACATGAGTCTTACGGCCACCCATTTAAATATATCTTGGGTGAGACTGCGCAGTGCATTCTGTGTACTGTGTTTCCTTCTAGTTTACCAGAAGGGCCAATAGTTTTAGAGGCTTTGTTGGAAACCCAAATGACATGAAACCTGGGTCAATAAATCAGATAGACATGTTGAGAAGACCAATCATAGAATAAACAATAACCAACAAGTATCAAGCAAATCACCGATGAAGTTTTTAAGAGAACTCAGTTTAGTACCACCTTGAGGGATCGCACTCTGAACTGGTATATGAAGTTTGTTTCAAGACCTGGAAAGCCTAAACTGTTGAGTACTATCAGGATGCATTGAGTGAAAAATTCAAGAAACCTAAGTCAGAGTCACAATGCATTACAGAGCTGAAAGAGATCAAACAGAAGGTCATTGAACCTATTTGGGAATTTCATCAAAGGTTTAAGACTCTAACAGGTCGGTTGAGTTTTGAGATTCTAGATGAAAAGAATAAAGAATGGTTCATTGTTGTTCTCTTACCAGATATCAGAGTCCCTCTTATGCAACAGAAGGTCACTTCACAGGTTGAAGCGTTGGAGATCGCTATGAAACTAGAAGCACCCCCTGTAGGAGAAGCCAGCCCAGGTATGAGTCAGATCTTAAATCAGTTAACTATTTTATCCTTACAGGTCGAAGATATGAAGAAAGACTAAGGAAAAGAGAAAAGAGAAGATATCTGGTGTATCAGATGTAAATCAGAGAGCCATGACAAGGAGCATTGTCCCCTATTTCATGAATACTTGGCCTCTATAGCACATAGTCCTTTGAAGCAGGCTATTGTACCCTGTTGTGAGGTATGTAGAACGAGACATTGCCCTGGTGAATGTTATTATATGAAAAAATATGTCCAGACACCTACCAATATTTATTACACATTCTGCAAGTTTGTGGGACATTATGAGAAGGATTCTAGGGCTTATCATCTCATGCATGAAATATCAAGGGAAACATATAGAATTCAAGGAGAAACATAGCAAGAAGGAAAAAATGTGCAGTTCAAATCCCCGAGAAGAGGAAACTTCAACCCTCGCAGTGGATTTAGAGGAAGAGGACGAGGTAGAGGTATGGGTTGAGGTAGAGGACAGATCATCTGTTATAACTGTGCACAACTAGGACACTTGGAAAGGGATTGTCAGAACCCTTGTACCACTTGCAACTATTGTAACTTGTTTGATCATTTCATCAAAGATTGTCTGGTATTGTTGGCCAAAATCCAGGAGAGGTGAGGAGGAAACCAACAAGTACAATTAATATCAGCAAAACCTCACGGTGAAGACCCCGGATTCATTGTTATTACTAGAGGAGGCATTCTTATAGGAGAATATAGAGTGACCCCAAGAAAGGTTGCAGAAGGATCAGGAATCAGAAAAGATGCAGAGAAGGCACAATTGTTTGTCCAAGGAGAGAGAGGCATACTTTTGAGGAAGCAAGAAAACAATTTGGAGAAGGACAAGCTTCTTCATCTAAGGCACAACTAGAAGTAAGGGAATGTGGAATTCCATTGGCATTTGATCAGTCTGCTAGGCAAGGAAAAGAGGTAAGAAAGCTTATGGAATTCCTATGTACTTGCATTAATTTGATTAAGGATGAAAGAGCTATAAAAGAACTACAATACTTGATAAGACAGTATGAGATAGGGAGGGTTGATCCTCTGTTGAATAAAGCAGTACATCAGGTATCTAGAAAGAGAAGGAAAAACAAGGAATTAAACCTTAGTTCTCAGATTGGAGACTATGATGTGGACTATGTGGTCCCCGACTTAGGTTTAGAAGTCAATGTGATGACAAAGAAGACTTGGGAACTGATGGGAAAACCTAGACTTATTTACTCTCCTATCAGGCTCGGGATGGCCAATCAGCGGGCGGTGAGCCCCTTTGGAAAACTAGAGCATGTCCCTATAGACATTGATGGGATAAGGACATTTGCAGACTTTGAAGTAATTGAGATTGTTGATGATAGTTGTCCTTATCCTGCGTTGTTAGGAATTGATTGGATTTCAAAAATTTGACTTTTGTTGACCTAAAGAAGAGAAGAATGACCTTTGAGGGCAATGTCCTTAAAGTCATCTCACCTATGGACCTAGGTGAAGGTCACAGATACACAGAACCTATCAGGGAATAAGACCATGCATATGAGCTAGAGAACATTTACAATATGACAACAAGACAACAGGATTACATTAATCCTATAGTTGATGGAAACCTCAACTGGAAAAGTGAAAGCGCAAGTTTATCAGATTCAAAAGAGGCATTAGAAAATTGGCAGAACATGTTGTATGAAGTCTCCACACGACGATGTGCCAGGCTGACCAGAGCAGTTCATTGGATTGGCACATAAGTAAAAAATCTTCCCATGTTTGATGGTTTAAATCACTTAGATACATTTCTAGCTGAATTTGAGAAAATTGTACCAGTACAACAGAGGATGTTGGCATTGGATGAGGCATTGAAATCCACACCAGCTAGATAGTGGGGAGCACATAAGAAGAACATCGTGGAGTGGACATAGTGTCACACCTTATTGACAATGCGTTTTTCAGAACAAGAACAAGGATGTGAAGTTCATTACACAAGCCAGAGTTGTCCTAAGGACCAAATGCGAAGATGTGAGGAGGCTTGGGGAAACATTCCTAAAGAACAGTGGGAAACTACGCCTCATCAAATACCTATCAACTGGTATCTTCATGCAAAACTACGCCTCATCACTACAGAATGGTATGGAATGACTCAGAACTTTATAGCTACCTTCTTCTTTGAAAGATAGTACCCTACAGTAGAACAGGCTTTACAAATTGTAAGACAAAAGGTCTTTGAGGAGGAACCTAACCTCCCTTTTACCAAAGAAGAAGATGAATGGATTGTGCCTCTTCAGTAGTTATAGGATTTCTACAATATTAATGCTGATGAGGATGATGACCCTAGAGATATAAACATTGTAGAAACTAAAGTCCACAGAGACATAAAAGGACCTGGGAGTGAATTACCCTTTGTTGGACAACCTATTAAAATTTTAAAAGTTAATATTGGAATAGAGGAATCACCTAAACTAGAAAAGGTGGGAGACTATTGGGATGATGCTACCATCAACAATATCACAGAACTATTGCATGAAGATATAGACTTGTTTCCAACCAATTTCACATACATGAAGGGAATTAAAGGGCCCATGGGAGAAATTAAGATCCCCTTGAGACCATATGCAAGACCTATCAAACAGAGACTTTATAGACTGAACCCCAAATATAAGCATAAAGTTAGCATTGAATTGGACAGAATGCTGGAAGCAAGAATCATAGAGCTTGTTGAATAATCTGGATGGATTATCCCTATGGTGGTCCAAGATAAGAAGACAGGAGAAATCAGAATTTATGTAGATCTACGGAAACTGAATGATGCATGCCTACATGACCCCTTCCCTACACCCTTTACTGATGAAGTTCTAGATAATGTAGGAGGATAGGAGGTCTACTCATTCACAGATGGATTCTCAAGTTATCATCAGATTAGAATTAGTAAGGAAGATCAACACAAGAATACATTTGTGAAAGAATGGGGTTCTTTTCAGTACACAATGATGCCCTTTGGCTTGAAGAATGCACCAACCATATTTTCCATGGTGGTGGTCAAAGCATTTAAGGACTTCTTACACAAGTTCCTAGAAGCTTATTTTGATGATTGGATTGTCTTTAGCTTACTGAAAGACCATATTGAATGTTTAAGATTGATGTTAGATAAATGTAGGCAATGTCAGATTTCCCTAAATTTTAAAAAGTGCATTTTATTTTCACCCTTTGGAGTGTTGCTAGGGCACATCGTGTGTAAGCAGGGATTGTTGTTAGATCCTTCCAAGATTTCCATCATTATTGATCTAACTCCCCCTACTTCGGTCAAACAACTACACACTACATTAGGGCACACTAGATACTACAGAAAGTTCATTAAGGGTTATGAACAGATAAAAACACTTATGGAGAAGTTATTAAAGAAAGACAGCAAGTTCATGAAGCATCCAGGGAAGTTCAGGACACATTGGCTAGGACCATTTGAAGTTTCCTATGTTATAGAAGGAGGAGTTGCGCATTTGAAGACCCTTAATGGAGAATGGAAAGAAGGTTTGGTAAATGGGAGCCGACTGAAATTGTATTATGACAAACAACTACCTCGCAACTCTCAGTAAAAGTAAAAGGAAGAAGTGTCTAGGTACCAGGTGCAGTTTAAATTGGGCACTAGACATAGAAAATATAGTCTGCACAAGGAAGGGAGGGATCGAGCAAAAATCACAAGCTGCTCCGCGTAATGTGAAGTCGAAGTAAAACAGAGAGTTCAGTATTGCAGTGACTCGGGACGAGTCACAGGTGACTGTTGGGGGCCTTTTGGCCCTTGGATATGAAAGAAATAAAATATTAAGGAATAAAGGTGAAGTGAAAACTATGTGGAAGACACATAAACCGAGGAAGGGTCGAAGTGGGAAAAGAAGCAGAAAAGAAGGAGAAAAAGAAGGAAAATCTAGTCGTTGGAAGAGAAGATCGAGGAAGATAAAGCAGTAAGGAAAATGGATCATGGACAACTCAGAAAGTGGAAGAAGAGGTAAACGAGTTCTTTGGAGAACCTTTTGGAAAAGAAGGAAAGACAGGTTGGTGAAGCCCTTAAAGCACGAGTCAAGTTGACCTAGGGTTTTGGATCTAGGGTTTTGAAACCTAGACTTTATTATGTAATGTATAAATAAAGGTCTAGAAGACCTAGGAGGGTTCATCCTAGGTTGGTTCATTGATACTATGGTTGTTTTTGTTCATTGTTGAGTATTGTTGTAGAGAACAGTGTTAAGACTATATTGTAAGATCTTCAGTTGGGTGCGAAGATCAACCCTGCAACTGGGTGCGCAGGGAGGCACGAGAGAAAGAGAGGGAGATATGCAAGCTAAGTGCGCAAATAGAAATGTATGTTTTCACATAATATATCAAGAAACACAGTTATGTGGTGGTAGCCATAGGGTGAGAGTGAACCACGTATATAATGTTGTTATGTGTGATTGATGTTGTGGTATTTTCCATCTGTTATATTGTTAATGCATTGTTGTGTTAGATCTGAAATATAACTTGCGAAGTAGGCTTAAGTGAGATCAATAATAACTAGATTGTTGTGTGTTGTTGTACAGGATCCACTTTGCATTTCCTCTAGTTGTAGACACCTATGTCCCACAACCCCCTATTGCTACTTCAGGTGAGACTACATCTTCTTTGCAGGTTTTTTCGAAAGGGCTAGTAGTTAGGGTTTGTTGGTAGGTTGTAATTGTTGAAACTTGGGTCTTCCCCTGTGCCAACAGAGGTCCTAGAAGGAATAGATTTTTCATCCATTTTGATGTTAATCCCCAAGAATTGAACTAGTTGTTTGAAGTTGGGTTCTTTAACTAGATTGACTATGGAATAGTGCACCCTCGACGAGAAAGACCCCCTTTCTAGCCTCAAAATATCCCTGGCATTCTCGTTCCTCCACATGTGTCCTTGCAACTGGAAGTCCCCACAAATGATGGATGGAAAGAGATCGTCAACCTGACTGTCTCACAGCATCATGGTTGGCCCAATACGTCATTGTTTCTCCCACTATTAGGGTCCTAACCCGCACATAGGTAGAACAATATATTCAGATGTAATAAAGGTCAATATTAATAAGGTCTTTCAATAAAATAGAATAAGGGGGATGTAAGAAGACCTAATAGAAGCTTTCGCTTCTAGAAGGATCTTCCTCTAGATGCTTCCTTTTAGTATAAATAGGAGTCAAGGGTATGAGAACCCTAGCTTGGAGATTATTGTAATAGAGCTCTGCTCAACTGGAGGTTTCCCCCTTGAAGAGGACCATGAACATTGCTTTCAGATTCAAAGTGCTATTTTTTTCGTTATTCTTATATCATTTCAGTGTTATTGTGGTGAATGTTCTGGTTATATTGTTGTTATTCTGCCATTACTAGCATTTTATTTCTGTTCTGCGTACATTTTATATCTTGTATATTACAAGTGGTATCAAAGCACTTTCCTTGGCAGAAAGTGTGGGTTAAATTTTTTTCAGTGTAGAGACGTATTCCGACATCTTTAAGCCACATAGATCTGTCGTTACGCGCATAAACCCGCGGTTGAGGGATTCATACACGTAGGAAATACAAGTGGTACTTAAGCGCACATCTGTTGGCCACCCTTGTAACCCCTGTTGGTACCCCTTCGAGTGGTAGCGCATCAGACAACACCTATGTACGGATCGGCCTAGATTACCTAAAGCCCTCTTTAGATAAATCGATCAGCCGCCTAACTGCTATAGTGTCACCGAGAACAGCACTTGGGAAGATACTCTCTAGTACCTGGGTAGTCAGGTAGTACGGATAAGGGTATGATCTATCCTCCTTAGTTAGTTCCCTGAGATATTGGGCCGAGTACTGCTATTGGACCCCACATGTATATCAGAGAGCTATAGCACAGGGAAAACCCTTGTCTGTAGAACCCTTGAATACCTAACCCTTGGGGACAGAAACATAAACAAATTAAAACAAACAAGATCTATGCGCAACTGTGTTCAGGTTGCCAAGTAAATACACATTTATTTCAGGTTAAGCATTTGGGAATTTCCTCTCTGCAATATTCTTCAGACCAGAGTATAACTCCATAAAAAATAAAAAAAAGTCAGGAAATTTTTTCACCATTCTTTCAAACCTATTCCATTGGATTCATCTCTTCACCCTTATCACATTCATCCATATCATTTTTTTGGCAAAAACGTTTTACCCTCCCGCCCCTTTTCAGTTCCCCCATCCTCATGGCCCATACTTGTAACCAAGACTTGGAATCTCGCTTCAACACCTTGCAATCTGGTCTCATTAAGACCCAACAAGAAGTGAAACCACTCAGTGCCAATGTCGTCGCCATCAATACAACCCTGCAGTCCTCAATGGGCAAAATCAAACAAGACCTCACCACCCAGCTTGAATCAATATTTTTGGCACTCTGCACCAAACTACATATCCCTACAGATAACCCTTCCTCTTCCTCACCCCCACATACTAAAGGTGACCATTCCTCTCATTACCATACCTTGCAGAACCATCACTTTCAACGTGACCTACGCCTTCCACGGGTGGATGTGACCAAATTTGATGGCTCGGACCCCACTAGTTGGGTAACCCAAATGGAACACTACTTCTCTTTATACAGCATTACAAATGACTTGGCCAAACTCTAGTATGGTGTTCTCCATCTAGATCAAGAACGTTGGCAATGGTGTCAATGGAGAAAAAATTCTCGTCAAGGGTATATTGCTTGGACACAATTTGTGGCAGATCTTTATGAATGCTTTGACACTGACACCTACCATTTGGGTCATTTGAAAAATCTGAAACAATTAGGAATAGTGGAAGACTTTATAGCTTCCTTTGAGCACCTGGATTTTAGAACAGAGGGCATGTTTGATGCCTTTTTCTAAGAGTGTTTTATCAGCGGCCTCAAGGATGAAATTCAAGCCCATGTCCTCATGGCTCGGCCTGAGAGTTGGGTGGAGGCTACCAAAAGAGATAAAGAAGCACAACAGGTTGTATCTTATAAAAACTGCAAACCCTCCTCCATCCCTCACCCTAAATCAGTAAATCCCACTACTCCCTCTGCTCCACTAAAGATCCAAAAATTGACCCGGGCTGAAATGGATGAACGCCAACTCAAAGGCCTTTTTTTATAACTGTGATGACAAATATTTCCCGGGCCACAAGTGTAAAGAACAAAATCTTTTTATGGCCATCTCTGAGGAGATTTTGGAAGAAGATGAAGAAACTCCCTCTATGTCTGAATCACCTGAATCCACTGACATAACCCCTCCCTCAGACCCTCCTGAAGTAGAACCAGTCATTTCCCTCAATGCTCTCATTGGCTTCTCCACTCGCCAAACCCTCAAGCTAATCGGTTACATCAAGCATCGGAAGGTCATCATTCTGGTTGATAGTGGCAGCACCCATAATTTTATTCATCGCCACATTGCCTAAGAAAATCATTGCTACATACATGTCGTCAATAATTTCCAAATCATGATTGCCAATGGTGGTTCCATGAAATGTGGAGGGCATTGTGAAAATGTGCGTCTCCAAATTGGTGACTACCACCTAAAATCCCATATGTTTGCTATTGACATGGGAGGTTGTGACATTGTGCTAGGTGCATACTGGCTAAGGACTTTGGGTCCCATTCTCATGGATTTTAAAGACTTAACCATGCAATTTGACCAAGAGGGCCACCAATATAAGTTCCAAGGCATCACCGTCGGTTCACCTGAGATCATTAGTTCCCATCGCATGGAAAAGCTGCTCAAAAAGGGCCATTCTTGTGTTATCACCCAACTCCATGCCATACAAGCAACAGAGACACCCTCTGTACCGCAAGACCTCCAAGCCATCCTTTCTAAACATCAATTGGTCTTTTCCACTCCCCAAGGCCTCCCTCCTTCCCGTGGTGTTCATGATCATTCCATTCCCCTTGTACCAGGAAGTCATCCTCCCAATATCAGTCTGTATCATCACCCCTTTTCCCAAAAATACGAAATTGAGAAAATGGTCGAGGAACTCCTTAATGCAAGTGTTGTCCACCCTAGTATGAGCCCCTATTCGTCTCATGTGGTCATGGTCCTGAAGAAATAAGGTTCTTGGTGAATGTGTCCTGACTTATGTGCCCTCAACAAACTTACCATCAAAGACAAATTCCCCATTCCTGTCATTGATTACCTCTTGGATGAATTGAGTTGCACCCAATTCTTCACTAAATTGGATCTTCGTTCGAGCTACCACCAGATACGTATGAAAGAGGAAGATATTCCCAAGACTTCCTTTAGAACTCATGAGGGCCGCTAAGAGTTTTTTTTCCCATGCCCTTTGGCTTGTGTAATGCCCCCTCCAGCTTTCAAAGCCTCATGAATCATGTTTTCCATCCTTTTCTCCACCATTTTGTCTTAGTTTTCTTCGATGATATCCTCATCTATAGAAAAACCTGGACAGACCGTCTTGCTCATGTGGATTGAGTTCTCCATCTACTCTCTCAGCACCAACTTTTCCTGAAATAGTCTAAATGTGCTTTTGGCGCCTCATAAGTAGAATACTTGGGTCATCTGGTTGACAAAGATGGTGTCAGGGTGGATCCTAAAAATATTGAAGCTATGCAAGACTGGCCTCACCCAAAGACTCTTAAGATCTTGCGTGGATTTCTAGGATTAACAGGGTATTATCGCAAGTTTGTTAAGAATTATGGGAAGATTGCAGCACCTCTCACTGCTTTCCTCAAAAAGAACTCTTTCACTTGGACTCTAGCCACTGCTCAAGCTTTTCAAACCTTGAAGATGGCCATGTGCACCACTCCATTCCTCGCCCTTCCTAATTTCACAAAGACCTTTGTGTTGGAATGTGATGCCTCAGGGAAAGGATTTGGTGTTTTCCTTATGCAAGAGGGTCGACCTTTGGCCTTTACTAGCAAGCAACTATCTAAAATAAATCTGGGAAAATCCATCTATGAAAAGGAAATGTTGGCTATTCTACATGTCGTGGATCTGTGGGGTCCTTATCTATTGGGGCAACGGTTCCAAATTAAGACAGACCATCAAAGCCTCAAGTATTTTCTGGAACAACACATTTCCTCCCCAGAACAACAAAAATGGGTGACTAAACTCTTTGGATATGATTATGAGATCATTTATAAG
>SNQJ01S0050665.1:0-38128 GCA_010110895.2 Picea sitchensis | reverse complement strand
GTCAAAGCTTGTCAGACAAAGAATTCAAATATTCTTATATCGAAAAACATGTTTTCACTCTTGTTAAAGCTGTGGAAAAATTTTGCCACTTTATCTTAGGCAAGCACACACTGGTAAAAGTCCCTTTGTCTGTTGTCAAGTTTTTTCTCTCACAGAATTATCTTTTAGAGAAGCTTGCACATTGGTTTGTTAAGATCCAAGAGCATGATTTAACCATCATGACTTCAAAAACAACTAAGGGACGAGACTTAGCCCTTCACTTGGCTCAACATGCCGAAGCAAGTGAAGAAATTGATGAACAAGATAACCCTCTGTCAGCACTATTTTACATTGATAGTCAAATCCTTCCTATAGTTGAACATCCCTAGTATAAAAATTTGGTGTATTACTTGCAAAATCATAAATGTCCAGATAAATTAGATACTCATCAAAGGAGAAGGATCCGTCTTGAATCTTCACGATATGTTATTTTAGGATACTTCTTGTTCAGAAGATCTGTCAATGGTATATTACTTCGGTGTGTGGATAATAACCACATAAATTGTTACAGGAACCCCATGGATCTTCAGAATCTGTTATTCACATGGGTGGCCACTTTTCTGCTAAAACTACTTATTTTAAAATCATCAAAAAAGGGTATTACTGGCATTCAATTTTTCGAGATTCTTATAACTTTTCAAGATCTTGTGACAAGTGCCAAAAAATTGTTGGGAAAGAACGTCTTTTTTCCATTCTTTTGCAACCTGTCCTCTCTGATTTTCCTTTTTCAAAATGGGTTTTGGAATTTATCGGTCTTATTAATCCTCCATCTTCAGCAGGGCAGGTTTTTATCTTGACAGCCACAGATTATTTTATGAAATGGACTAAAGTTTCCCCACTTAAACACTCACGGGATGAACAGGCTATTTCTTTCCTTGAAACTAATATTTTCTCCAAATTTGGCATTCCTTTAGAAATTATTACAGACAATGGTCACGCTTTTATTTCTGCTAAGCTGACTCAGTTTCTAGCTAAGTTGGGAGTCAAACATTTTGCCTCATCAGCTTATTACCCTCAAGGAAATGGGCAATCCGAGTCCACTAACAAAAATCTGGTCAGAATTATCAAGAGGCTCATTGAAGATAAGCCTCGTCAATGGCACACCCTCCTCACTTACACCCTTTGGGAAGACCGCACTGCTACAAAAGTAAGCACATGTTGCACCCCCTTTCAACTTGTTTATGGTCAAGAAGTTGTTTTGCCTACTAAGATGGAACTTTCTTCTCTACGGATGATGTTAGATATCGAAGAATTAAATTCTTATAATGTCTCTCAAAGGATAAATGCACTATTAGTTTTAGAGGAACAAAGGATGTTTTCCTTGGAGAACATAAAGAGAAGACAGAAAATCATAAAGAGATATTTCAAAAAAAGCACAAAAGTTGTCAGACTTAAAGTAAATGAGAAAGTATTGCTTTGGGATTCAACCCATGTTGATAGAGGAAGACATTCAAAGTTTCATAAATTATGGTTGGGTCCTTTTAAAATCACTTTTGTCCTGGGCACAAATTCTTATCTTCTAAAGGACTTGAAAGAGAGATTAGTTTCCCATAGTACCAACAATTCCCACTTGAAACACTATGTGGAACCAATTTGAAAGTTAAAACATTGTGTGGAGGTCACTTCTGTATTATAATTTTATGTTTCACTGCTTTGATTTTTCTTTGTAGTTTTCATTTTTCTGTTGTTTCATTTCTGTTGTTTTTCTTTTGTTAATTTCTTTTCTTTTCATAAATAAATTATGAATCAGTTTTTCCACAACGATGTTATTCTGCAAGTATTGTTAATCAATAACAATCAGGTTACACAATTTTCATGATGTCCCCCTTGAACACATCACTAAAATTGTTCTCTACTTACAGTACTATTGTTAGATAGATAATTGGATTTTCATCCCTACTTTATGTCTTCCCTTTCTTCCCTCCACCCTGAGATTCAAAAGAGCACACCAGAATTTTTTCTCCTTTAAGCAACAAACGTTTCTACTATGACCAATCTAATGTTATGCATACAGGAATAAACCCCTCATGCATTAACACTTCTCATGAGCTATTCCCAAAGTCCTGAATCATTTTTTCCCTTAAACTGCTTCACTTCTCGTGTTCCATAATCATTCTGGTAAATAATTCTTTGATCTATGATTCACCTGGTATGTGAAACCAGACATTCTGAGTTCTTAATATGTTGGAAACAGATTTCCCTGTTGAGTCGTCGGTTCGTTGACACTTAAAAGCAGAACGATGAATACTATGCTCGCAAATGATTGCCAAGCATTATTATTTAACTATATTAATAATAAACTAGTAGGTGGGGACACCTTGTTAGACTTATGGCGCTATGGTGGATATGTTGCGCTTATATTTTGTTTGCCTATGTGATGGTACCAGCAAAGTCTTTTGCAGTTCATTTGTTTCAAATCATGGTTTAAAATGTTGTGGTAACATGTGGTGGTTGGGTATTAAAACATGACACTAAATGGATTTGATGATCTCTCACAGAATATGTTAAAACTCCCATGTGGATGAAAGAATTATAATCCAGTTTTGGTTTTAATATTGTATTAAACATGGCATTAAATGGTTTGGATGATCTTTGATAGAAGTTAAGAATGCTACCCTTTTGGATAAAATAACTATACTCAAGTTCTAATATTGTATTGTCATGAAAAAGGATGGGTGCTCTTGACCCTTGATACTATGGCTATGGGCCTTGTTTGAGTTTCATAAATGGTTTCACATTGGGTTATGTTCCTAGCACATTATTATTTTAAAGAAGTTTAACATTACCAAGGGGTGGCACACTTTGCAAAAGTGATATGGAAATGGATATTTAGTTGATTAATGGTGTAGTGCTATGGTGATTTGGCCTAACTCGTACTTTGAATTGAATGAAGTTGGAAGGGAGAAGCGATGTACATTTATTTCACATCACTCAAACTCCCCCCAAGCCTGTCACCCTAGTCATTATTGCATTTTGTTTGGGGTCTAGTAGTTGTTGTTGCTCCGCCTTGTTCGGTCGAGGAGGAAGTATACAGTCTTGTTTTTCCCTTGCGCCTAGGTATGGGTTTTATTACTCCTCCATCCATGATAGTTACTCTTCCCTTTGAATCAACTTTTGACTCGAGTTGCTCGTGGTATGTATGATTTTTAAGCTGTTATGATATTTTGAACTGTGTATTGGTGTTTCCGTCCTAGGTTTCTTATGGTGTTTTTTCTGGAATGTTGGCACTTAAAAAATAAAATGGTCACACTCTCCTTGCTATGTGTGATCCTTGCATGGAATTGTTGAATACAATTTGCAATGGAGCTTGCTCAGTTATGGCTTGGGTTTTGGATCTGGTCTCTTTGTTGAAATTGATTATCATAGTTTTCCAAAGCTCTAAGATTTGCAAGTACCCTACCTATGGATTGAAAATAGAGGTCTCTGTGATTAAGTTTTCCCACGCCATGTTCATCTCTGCTAGTGTACACACATTATTTCGACCCTGTGGGATTTAATGAGAACTGATGAAAGATTAAAGTGTTTTATTCCTTGTCTTGTAAAAACCCTGAGTTGATAGTTGTTGGCTATAACCTCACCATTACCTGGTAAACATTACACGGTATGAATTTAACGCCACCCAGAAGTTGATGGAAGAATTATGCATGTTTTTTGGTCGAGAAAGGGTTTTTTATTGGTTTCTCATTTTATAGTGATGATTAAAGGGATTGGCTTAACCTTGTTTCCTGTTGGAATTGGTTTTCTGTTGTTTTGGAAACCCTTACAACCAAGAGCATTGTTACATATTATTGTTATGTGGTAAATTGTGATGGGGCATGAGTTGTTTGCACTATTTGAATATCAAACCCTTTGGTTGAACCAATTGTTCATACCTTCCACTTGTTGTCTTAAACCCTAAATATTAAATTGATATCATTTTACTCCAGTTCGATGGTTGATGGGAGCATTGTGCGTGCTTGGTTACTTGGGCATGATTTTTTTGGGTTCCTCGTTTTGAAAATTTGGAAGAAGCCTGTACACACTTACTTATTTGAAGCTTAGGCTCAAAGTATTGGATATTATTTGGTTCAATCATTATGTTGATTGTATTAAAAGGGACACATGTGTGCGAATTGTTTGAGTCTCGAATAAGAGTTATAAAGTCCAATTTGATTGCATTGAACAATGTTGAAATAAATGATGGATATAAATGGTTGTAAACATTGCTTGTGTTCATGTTGGTTTTAAAGGATTTAGCATTAGATTTAATGTATGGTTGTGGCTCAAAGGCTATTTTGGTTTCTTATAGCGATTGCAATGTTGTTAGTTATGATTGTCATATAATGATTATATGGATAAAATGGATGTTGTAATTAAATAATTCTGGGCATATAGATTATTGTTTGGAAGCCAGCAAGCAAGTTGCCAATGAAGGTAACAGTCTAAATTATTGTTTTGAAAAAAAGTACACTATTAAACTTTGAAGGTCTGGACAGAGCCATGTTTTGATTGCAAGTTTTGATTTATTTTCAATTGAATAGTATCCATATCAATTCCCTATCATCCTATCTATTTTCTCTCATTGCATCCATGTTCTGTGAAATAAATTTAAAATGAAAAGTTTGTGTAAAAGCGACAAAGGGATAACACAACAAGGATTGGTGACTAATATTTTGATACTTGATTACATAGTAAATTGTTTGATTAATTGTTGAACAGTATTCATGTATTAATCCCCTATCATTATACCACTTTTCTCTAATTACACTCCCTCCATATTTCCCATGAACCCTATCACCCCCTATTCACTTGGAGTTAATGAATGGTTTATTATGGATGGATTTGCATGTATCTCGTGTCAATTCTTGAGAGAATTTTTTATTCATGTAAGAAGAGTGTCATGTATGGTTTATTAAGAGCTTCATTACTGATGAAATGCTGCTACAGGATGATATTTTTTAGTAGGGGCAGCAATGGAAGAAATAACAGAGGCAGAGGAAATTGGAACCAAGGTCCTAGAAGGCCTAGATTTTCCATCCATTTTGATGTTGTTCCCCAAGAATTGAACCAATTGTTCCAAGCTTAGTTCTTTAACTGGATTGGTCGTGAAATAGTGCACCCTCGACCAGAAAGACCCCATTTCCAGCCTCAGTAAATCCCTGACATTCTCTTTCCCCCACATGTGCCCTTGCAACCGAAAGTCCCCGCAAATGATGGATGGCAAGAGATTGTCAACCCGACTGTCTCTCACCATCGTGGTTGCCCAATATGTCATTGCCTCCCACCATTTGTCCATCCCAATGTCCATATTTCCCATGCTAATTCATTTGTTCAATCTTCACATGCTAGTAAGAGACTAAAAACTAATATTCTCCGACCTATGCAAGATAAAGGAAAAGCAGTTGCCTCCCCTTCTTTCCCCTTCGACGATTCCTCAAAATATGTGCCCTCCCGCATGTATTTTAAGGATAATTGTTCCCATGTGATCAGTGAGATACAACCTCAAGGGTCTAACCAACCACGGGCTACTTCTGTGAAATCAAAGGGAGAAAACAGTGAAAAAAGAAAAATTGTCTCCCATAGTGGCAAGTATGGTTTTTAGATTATGTGTTTTTACGATTTGAGTTGATGAAGACAATGCTAGTGGTTTTCAGAATGTTTGGACAACAAGCTTTGTTTTGGTATTTTGTGGATAATGTGGATAATGTGGATATTTATATATTTTTTTGGATACGATAGAAATTATTTCTGATATTTAAATATGTAGTTTGGAAGATATCTAAGGGAGCCACAAGGGTGACATATGGTTAAAATGATTATCCTTTTTCTGTTATATTTTATGATTTGAAAAGAAGAAATGATGAGAGTCATAAGGGGTCCCACCTACCTAGTTATTATTAATTAAACACCCTTAACTATATTATTATTATTTATTTCTCCTAAACTAATTAGTTAAGTCAAACTAGCTTAACTAAAGAAAGTAGTTGAACTACTTCAACTTATTTGGAAAGAATAAAAGTCGAATGAGAAGAAGAGACAAGGGGAGAATAGAAGGAGAAAACAAAACTAAGGTTCGCTCTTTGATTTCATGAGATAGTTTTAGTTTTCATTCATTTCTGAGTTTATTCAAAACCTAATTCTCTTTTTGACAGAAGGGTCTTACTGTAGACAGAAAGGTTCAAAACTGAACCAAACTCTTCAAATGTTTGTTTTAGAGTTGTTGATCCATCCTTGATAGTCTGTGTATTCTTGTATATTTGTCAATTAAGTTTCATAGCTGATAAAGGATATCTTGCAGAGTCAAATTGGCAGCAGTTTGTAGCAAGTTGATCCAGATTATAAATTCCAGTTTTATTTTACTGTCGGAGTCGTTTTGTATGATGTTCATCGGGGATCTCTAAAACAGACTTTGGTCCATGCCATCGCAGGGGTTTTGCAAAGAGAAAAACATTTTTTATATCTAAGATATGAAATAAATCAGATTGTTATTTTGTCTCATATGTGTATTTATGACTTGGTTACTTTTCGCTTTTTGATCTCCATATTTACTTTTTGTAATCTGTCCACATATCAAAAACGTATATAAATTTTATTTTATATTGCAACATTCTTTTCATTAATAAATCAGCCTAAACCCTTGTAATTAATACTTGCGGATTGGGAGAATATTTTTGAGTCTATAAAACCATGGGTGATGTTCCCGACTATCTTGTCCTAGCCAAGAAAGATTTGAAAATGATTGAGTAAGGTAATTCATACATTTTCCTCAACGCTATGGTATTATGATCACCTATATTTATGTAAGAATTCTCAACTCAAACAGAAGTTCCTTCTGGAATTGCACACTTCTCCTATAAGAGGACATTCAAGATTCTTGAAAACATACCATAGGATCAAAAATGATTTTTTTCTAGGAAGGTCTTAAAACTGATGTTCAAAATTTTGTGTCTGAATGTTTAGTCTGCCAACAGAATAAGGGAGAAACAATCAAGATGTCAGGTCTCCTACAACCATTAGCAATACCAAGCAAACATTGGGAAAAAGTTTCAATGGATTTTATTACAAGTTTACTCAAATCCGAAGGAAAGACTTTCATCATGGTAGTAGTGGATCCATTGACAAAGTATGCCCATTTTTTCTCTCTTTCTCATCATTTTAAAGAAAATACAGTAGCCACAACATTCATGGAAACATTTCAAAAGCTAGATGGAGTTCCTAAGATTATTGTAAGTGACAGAGATCCAATTTTCAGTGGAATTTTTTGGACTCATTTATTTTCTTGTTTGGGTACTCAATTGGCTCATAGTTCATCTTACCACACTCAATCTAATGTACAAAATAAGATTGTGAGTAAATTTCTAGAAGGATATCTTTGTTATTTTTCATTTCATAAACAGACACAATGGGTCAAGTGGTTTCCTTTGGCAGAATGGTGGTACAACACATCCTTCCATCATAAAATATGTCCCCATTTATGGGACTTTATGGATATCATCATCCATCCATTACATCACCCTTGAAAGGGAATACAAAGGTTCAAGCAATGGAGCACCACATAAGAAACCAACGAGAGGTTCTCAAACTATTGAAAGACAACTTGGTTATGGCACAAAATAGGATGAAACAACAAGAAAATCAACACCGCTGTGACAACCCCTCTTCTGGAATGACTCCTACGATGTACAACCAGTAAAGCACCCTTAATTTTTTATTTTATTTTTTATTTTTTTTGTGTGTATAGTAAGGTAATAATGAAATTATACTCAACATCGCAACATGATGACGAACACAATGCATGAAACTCACGCAACAACAACATAACGACCTAACATAAAAGCACATCAATCACCTAGAAGCAATGTACGACATTCAACCGACAAGAATAAGAATGACTACCCGCCTGTCCTACCCTGCAATGGTTAGGACCTCCAAGACACATAAGTAACGCTCAAGCCCGGGTTCACATCGATTTTGATCATTTAAGGTCTCAAGGCTGGCGACTTTTCTGAGGAACAAGGAGGTGTCTACATCCCTCCCGTCACAAGCAAACCAAGCCTACTAAGCTAAGGACAATCATCTTAACAATTCAACACACCCAAAATTAATTACATAAGTAACTAGAACCCATACAGTGAGCAAAACCAATCACATTAAAAGTTTACAAAACCAAGTTCAAACATTAATTATAATAAACAACAACACCCTCAACGAAAAACGCAAGCTAACAAACGAATTCGTCAACAACCCCAACCATTAATCAAGGCTAAAAGGTCAATATATATGATTTAAATTGGTGTTAATTACAGATCAATTAACCAATCTAAATTCCATTAGTCAACGAGTTACCAATAGAACTTAACATGAATTACGAATTCAAATTTAGTGAATCTGAGTTACCAATTAGGCGATATCTATAAATCCAACTAACATCAATTACATATCTAATTTAGCACGTCTAATTTACAATCTAGTCTTTACTCACCATACTAATTTAATCATTATTACAACCTACATGGACAATTCTATAATAATCTGAATCTCCATCCAACCAACGATAAACTTGAATAACAACATTAACATTCTTCAAGTGGAATGCTACCATTAGCACTTATGAAGAGTTAAACCTCAACATTGGTCTAGCTATATTGACTGAACTAACCACACTAGTTGTTTAATATCATTGAGGAGGAAACTTCCAGCTAATAACATTGTTGTAGCAAATCAACAAGGTAATTACATATCTGTTACATAACAATTTATTATAGCAGATAGCAAGGCAAGTATGTAACAATTAACAAGACTATCATTTAGCTATGGCAAGGAAAACTACAAGATTGTTATCACTTAACTCACTGTGGCAAATAGTCATAAGAAGGATCCCTTTGCAACATTAAGAAACGTCCCAACAGGTATAAGGTCGTGAGAAGTTCATAAGGTTACTCACAATTATAAAGCGCAAAATACAGATTACTACTGAACAACAATATTACCGTCAAAACTATGGGATATGCTAGTGTTTAAAGTCAATATCTTTAAATTAAATCCTACTGTTTGAAACAAAAGAAGCTTGATAACTAGTGCAAAATCCTGTGAAGCTTCATAAATAACATTACGAGTTTAGTGACTTATAAAATCCACAAGGAGTTAGGAAGAAGTGTAAACACAAATGCTGCAAGGCACAACACAAAAAATTGAGAAGCGGTATTCAACCAATGGGGGTTATCTGGCATAAAATTTCAAAATTTAATTTGAACCATTATGATGTTCTGGACAGGAAGTCGATCTGGTATTTAAACTTGAGAGACCTCAAATACGAAAACTAAAATTTCACTTGCATCTAGACTTACGGAAACAACAAAACCTAAAGGATTGCAAAGGTACCAAGTGCAGGTTAGTCTACAGCAGTAATTCGCCATTAGTAATACTTTATGCATCAGGATGAGATTGTCATAAAGAAACTCAACAGTGGCTAGTAACGTCGGTTGTCCCAACGCATACCATCAATCAAATTCAGGGACGCAAGGACTCACTTCCGTTATGGAAATTGCAACCACTCCAATCACAGAAGCACAGGCTTAATATTAACCCTATCAGCTACGATTCTACAGCTGTCAATTTGTTAATTACACATGGCAATGCCTCGTAAAAACGCCAGGTAACTGTCAGCTACTAAAAACATCATGGTGATAGCAAAAAAGGGGGATTGGGGTATTAAAACAAAACGCAGAAGAACAAATGCAAAAACGCATGCATGCTAACATTGTCATAGAGATTGATAAAAGCCACAGGTACTCACCATAATAGGTAATAAGTATAGGTTAAGAATAATTGTGCCATACACTGATAAAATATACAGATGGAAGGAACTATAATGCAGTCGAAAACGTCGAAGTAAGGGATCGCGTGAAGGACGCACAGGTCGTCCAAACGCAGAGGAAGCACTGGGTAGAGAACGCATAGGTGAGAGGATAACAACACCGAGCTCAAGTGTAAACCGCAGAGGCTGTTGCGGTCAACCCACACACAGAGAGAAGCGGTTGACCCCAAACACCGAGATCAACAGTCGCGTTTCCTAGTAAAAAAAAACATTATTTCATTCCATTAACCACTGGAATTTGTGAATTTAAAAGCATTCAAGGAGGGGTAGCAAAGACATCGTTGTCTGGGATTGATATAACATATGATTACATAATATCAATCTCCATCCAAAATTGTTGTCTACTGAATATAAAAAATTCTCTGTCACTGGAATCGCAGGATACAACCTCTCACTCACATTAGATATAAATTGCAGTAAATAAATTCACATTCGATGCATAAATGCAGGGCTATAATTATCCATCAAGAATAAAAACAAACGCAGCGTGAGATAACGACGAGGTATAAACAGGTCGCAGCCGAAGAAAAACTTCGCCAATAATCAAACTGCAGAGTTAAATAATCTCACCAAGGCACAAGGCAAACCCTCAGCAAAGGGAAACCATCAAGGGTAGATGGCTAACAGGGGCGTCCTTCGCTCATCATCCTCACATAGAAAAGCAAGGCGTTGAGATCCATAGGTCTATTAACGCTGAGGCGACAACCGTAGATCAAGCTCCTGGCCGACTGCTCAGGCGAGGACTGGTGAGCTAGGGACGAAGGCTAAACAACCACGAAGGTCACCATCAATGCAGCAAGGTAGTCAAGATGTGTGAGGAACGAAGGTCATAGGAAACCAATCAATCAATCAGCTAGGCCATAAAAAATTTATTCACACATCTAGACAACCAGTTTACCTACCCAAAATAACATGCAGATCCAAATCATAAATCTGACAACAATCTACCATACAAGCGAAGAAAGTGTATCGTTGCCTGATCGCCCGCTCTGAGTGGACGTCCCGCACGCTCCATGCAACTTCCTCTTGCTAACCGACGAGACTTCACCAGTACCTCCTAGCCAATTCTAGGGATACTCTTCTTCCCCCTTAGCCCCCCGAGCCGCAAAGGGGCCACACAAACACTATCCAAATATTTTGAATAGCTTCCAGCTCACCTCGCAAGGCCGAGCTACCACTCCTCACCGAGTTGGGTATCCCAACTCCCACAAGTTAAATAATTCAAGTAGATAATTCTGCAGCGTAACGTTACGCAAACAGAAGATGTCCAACCTCCATCTCCTCCCTTCATTATATAGAGTTTTGTGGTTCCTTACTTTCCTAAAATCTTGTTTAATTAAGTTTTTAAAATTTTAATCCTAAAAATCCATCTCCGTACAAGTGTCTCCCATCCCCTACATTCTTCCATAAATTAATTTATTTAATTAATTAATTATCTTTATTTCCCTCACCCACCTAGAGTTACCCCTAGAATCACTCATAGGTGTCCCCAAATTCTCTTACAGGTTTTAATGGCTTTCCCTATTATTAAATTGCTAGTTCAGTTTAAATTAGAAAGCTCTTAAATGGTAGATACTTTTATAAGTTTGACTTTCCGCTTTTTCCCTTATGTTCTCTTTTTTCCTTTTTTATGTTTACCTCTTTTCCTAGTTTCCTAATTTTTTAGATTTTTCCCTCTTTCCCCTTTTTGTTAGAACTCAAAAAGGCAGGTGTGGAAATTAACCCCCTTTTTCCCTTTTCTCATTAAACTAATATATTTTAAATTATCATAAAATAATAAAACGATTAGTTCCCTCTTTGAATTTTAATCCAACATATTTTTTTTTATGAAACAATTAATTTCTTACTCCCTTCGTGTTACAAGATTTAACGAAGGTCATAACTATTATTTATGTGGTTTTTATTATTATTATTATTATTATTATTATTATTATTTATAAAGAGATAAAATTTTAACACTAGCATAGTTTAGACTTAAACCTTAAATTTTCGTGATGGGCGACATTTTATTAGGGAAAAAGTTTTTTTTTTTAATTCTTATTACATTGATAATCATATGGCTGTCTAGGTTCCTTCATCTATCATCAACACCATGATGTGCCCTTCAGGACGCACTAGGTGCTCCAAGGGTGCCACTCGCCCTAATCTGTTTCCCTTGCGCGACGTTCCCTTCAGGACGCACTACGTGCTCCAAGGGTGTCACTCGCCTCTTGACTGCCTTGGTAGACATCAAAAACCCCTGGAGTAAAAACTCCGCCAGGTGAACTTGTGGGAGACTAAGGGCCTCTAAGGAATAAGGCCCCCACCTTATTGCGAGCCCCTTAGAATCATCGTGAGAAACTGTCACAGTCTTCCCTCACGGCATCGTGGGTCCTCTCGAACTAGGTAAACGTCAACCTACAGTTCGAGCCACAGCGGGAGTGCTAGTAGGTTGTGGCAGGGTTGTTGTCCACAACTCTCCCTCAACATCTCTGGTAGTCGTGCGTCACCCCTTTATTCCACATGTGAGTCTGATCGGCAAGCTATCGTCAGCCTGCATCATCAACAAATCATGTCAGAACATATACATATCATATCATCTATTCAGATGCACTAATATCATAGTAATACAATCAAACCCTAATGGTACACTCCCTGACTCGATCCGGAGTCCAAGGGGTTCCATCGATGCCTCAAGCATCCTCGAGGTCCAAAATCTTGCTCAATCAGTAAAACCAAGTCAATAGCACCTATCTATGTCAATACAGTAAAACAACATGTCATCAACCCATAACGCCTCATAATCAAAATCAAAAGTTTTAATAGCATAATAATCTGGATCACTTGCGAGCAAGTGTCCTCAAAGAATAAGTTCGCTTAGTGCGCCAGAGTGGGATGTTACATACACCCCCTCTTGGTCTAATCTTTGTCCCGAAGTTTCACAGTATATATGCCGAAATAGAGTGTATCACAGTATCATATGTCTATCTATCAAACAAAAATGGAAACTGCTGGCGCATATCATATGCATCCTCCCAAGTCGCTGAGTGCGGACTATAATTGTCCCACTGGACCTTGACCTTCTCTATCATTCGACGTCGTAGCTGTCGACCGCGATGATCCAAGATGCGGACCGGATCAGCCGTGAGCGCTCCCTCGTCCGATACCTGCAAGGAACTCATGTCAATAACATGTGTAGGATCACTAATATAATGTCTCAAAACAAATACATGAAAAACATCGTGCATACACCTCAAAGAATCAGGCAAGGCTAGTCGATAGGCCACGGGCCCCTTTCTCTCCACAATCTCGAAAGGGCCCATGAACCTAGGAGAGAAATTATCTCCCTTCCCAAACTTGATCGAACTCTTATGCGCTTTAACCCTCAAGAAGACTCGATTGCCAACCTTGTAACTATGGTCGACATGGTGTGCATCGGCATAACTCTTTTGGCGATCCTGCGCTTATTTAATTCTTTGTCTTATTGTTTGCATTTGCTCTTCCATTTATTGAATCACTTCTCGTCCCACCAAGACCTTATCCTCAAGCTGATCCCAACTCAAAGGCATCCGACACGGTCATCCGTAAAGAAACTCGAAAGGCGCCATCTAAATGGTGCTCTGGTAATTGTTGTTGTAAGCGAACTCCACTAGTGGCAAGAATTCTTCCCAATGCTTTTGTTGGTCCATCACGTACATGCGCAACATGTCCTCCAAGGTCTGGTTCATTTGTTCAGTCTTCCCATCAGTCTTCAGGTGATACGCAGTACTAAAGTTAAGCTGGGTTCCCAAGGCCTCTTGGAAACTCGTCCAAAATCGTCCAGTAAACACCGATCCTCGATCGGATATAATCCTCTTAGGCACGCCTTACAGCCTCACAATCTCACTGATGAAAACTCTAGCTATGTCAGGTGCCTGATATGTCGTACGCACAGGAATAAAGTGAGCACTCTTCGTCAGAGTGTCTACTAATATGAAAATTGAGTCATGTCTCGTTGTCGTTAGTGGCAATCCAACAATAAAATCCATCGAAATAACGTCCCATTTTGATTCTGGAATAGCGTGTGGTTGTAGTAATCCTGCTGGGTGTCTATGTTCATCCTTTACCTGCTGACATTCTAGACATATGACCACATAGTTGACTATGTCTGCCTTCATTCCCTTCCAGAAGAATAAGGGTTTAAGATATGCCCTCATCTTCGTGACTCCCAGGTGAGCCATGTAAACTGCTCTATGAGCCTCGCTTAGGATCAACATCCTCAACTCGTCATTCGGCGGTACGTAAATACGATTTTTAAACCTCAATAAACCATCGCTATCAAATGAAAATCCTTCAATCATGGTACCATCATTGTGTTTTGTCCGATAAAACCCTCGACCTCTTTGTACGAGTCATCGCCACGTTGTAAAGTTAAAATATTTTCACGTAGATTCCTCTGAAGAGGCAGCACTAAAAAGATGTGTGGTCTCCGACTCAATGCATCTGCCACTCGGTTCACTATTCCTTTTATGTAAGTAATCTCGAAGTCGTACTCGCTAAGCAATTCCGACCAACGTCGTCGTTGCGTGTTCAAGTCGTTTTACGTAAAGATGTGTTGAAGTCCACAGTGGTCAGTCTTTAGTTCAAATTTTCGTCCAACAAGGTAGTGTCTCCAAACCTTCAAGGCATATACGATGGCTAACAACTCCAAATCGTGTGTCGCGTAGTTCTCCTCATGCCTTCTCAGTTTCCTCGAAATGTAAGCGATCACTCGACAGTCTTGCATCAAGACCCCGCCTAAGCCTTCCTTGGATGCGTCAGTGCATACCAAGAAGTCCGCGTCCATGTCAAGGACCTTTAGTATCGGTGTTGTTGTCAACAACTCCTTGAGCCTCCGAAATGCTTTCGCGCATTTCGCAGTCCAAACAAACTTCTTGTTTTTCTTCTACAACTCTGTGATCGGATTTGCTATCTTCGAAAATCCCTCGACGAACCGTCAATAGTATCCTGCTAAACCCATGAAGCTACGCACCTCTGGGACATTCATCGACGCAGGCCATTCCATAATAGCCTCGACCTTGGATGAATCCACGGCGATGCCTTCGCCAGAAATGACATGCCCTAAGTAGTGAATCTTCGATTGATAAAAAGAACATTTGGACAACTTCCCATCAAGTTTGTGCTCTCGCAGACACTGTAATACCAAGTGCAAGTTCTTGTCATGCTCCTCCGTCGTCCGAGAGTAGATCAAAATATCGTCAATGAATACTTGGACGAACTTGTCCAAGTACTCGCAGAACACCCCGTTCATCAAACTCATAAATACTCTTGGGGCGTTTGTCAATCCAAACGGTAAAACAGTAAACTCGTAATGTCCAAACCTCGTCTTAAATGCGGTCTTAGGGACGTCATCTTCCTTAATTCGTAACTGGTGGTATCCTGATCGCAAGTTGATCTTTGAGAACACCATTGCGCCTTTCATTTGATCGAACGGATCATCAATTCTCGGCAACAGATACTAATTCTTGATCGTGGCCTTATTCAGTTGACGGTAGTCAATGCAAAGCCTCCAGGACCCATCATTATTTCGTATGAAAATAACAAGCGCACCCCACGGTGACACGCTTGGACGTATCAGTCCCAGGTCCTGCAACTCCTTCGGTTGCATTTTCAACTCTTGTAACTCTGGGGTCAACATCCGATAAGGCGTCCTTGCTATCAGTTCAGTCCTCAGTTTTAGATCTCTGGTAAACTCCAATTCCCTCTCTGGCGGCATCCCAGGTAACTCCTCCGAAAAGACCTCTACAAACTCTCTCACCACCGGAAGGTGTTCTAGACCTTCCGCTACTCCCTTCTCGTTTAACGCAAGGATCGCATAAAGCTTATATCCCTTGCGCATGATCTTCCAAAGCTACAAGGAAGAAATGAACCTCAGGGAAATTCCCTGGTTTCATCCTACAATCACACGTCTCTGTCCCTCGTTATCAACCAAGCTCAACCGTTTCGTCTTACAGTTGAGTATCGCCTCATGCGATTCCAACCAATCCATACCAATCACGACATCATAAGATCCTAGTATCGTGACGTACAGGTTGGCCCTTGTGACAAACTCTCTCAGGTTAAGGACACAACCCGTAACATTTCCTCCAACCTTTTGTTTGGCTCCCAAGGCCATCTCTACGAAGCTAAAATCGTCGTGTTCGACTGTCTTTACCTTAATCATTTTTAGCGCTACATCAGAAATGAAACTCTTAGTAGCACCGAGATTTATCAAAATACTAAGGGTCTGGTTAGCGACGGTACCTGTCGTCTCAAGCACAGTTGACTGATGCTCTACCTGGCAGTTATTCACCGCTGCATGAATCCGATGGGCCTTGCCCATATCTCCCACGATAGTGGGTCCAGTTGATCCAGATGCTCTAGTCCTCTCCACCGGGCAGTTGCGCTGGTAGTGTGGCTCCCCACACATCCAACACCCCTTCTTCAGCCCAGTAGTCCTGATACCTGAAGTAGGAGATGATGGCCCACCGGCCTGGAATCCTGGTTTGTTCTGCCAAATAGGCCTAAACTGTTTTTGTTGTGGTCGGCGTTGCTACTGATGTTGTGATCCCCGATAAGGTGTCCGCTACTGAGGCGTCGGTCGCCGAGGTGTAGTGAAAGAGGATCCCCTCTGGAAGCCACGATATCCCGACGTATGTTTGGTTGGTGTCTGATGCTGTTGTGCTCCATATGACACCTGCCCTGCTGGTCTCGCTGGAGTCCTGGTCTGACCCCCGCTGATAAGCTCCTCCTCTGCTATGAGGGCCTTCTGGACGACATCATGCAAGGTTTGAGGCATCAAAATCCTGACCTTTGCACGTATGTTGTCGTTAAGGCCAAACACAAACCTGTTGACTTTAAGTTTCTCAATATTAAGGTGTGGAGCATACCGGAGCAGCTCCATAAAACGGGCCTCGTACTCGGGCACCGTACGGCCACCCTGTCGTAAGGTGCTCGGGCACCGTACGGCCACCCTGTCGTAAGGTGTTGAACTCATTGAGATGACGCTCAATGAATTCCTCTAAAAGATACCTCTCTCGGAACCACTCCTCGAACAGTTCCCATGACACGTCTTCGATGGCCACGTTCAGCTACGATAGGAGCGTCTTCCACCATAGAAGAGCGCTCCCCTTCAGTTGAAAGACCACCATGCGGACCTTCATGTTGGAGGTATAATCGCGAAGTACAAAGCACATCGCCATGTTCTCCAACCATGCATCAGCGACTGCATCATTCGGGGCACCAAAGAACACGGGAAATTTAACCTTCTCGAGTTCACGGTGAATGCTACCAGTACTGACTAGAGCGTGCGATGGAACCTCAGCGGGTGCCAACGCCCTAGCCTCATCTCTATCGAAACGGCTAATCAATGCCTCAGACATGCGCTAAAAAGATCTAATCATTCTGACCACATCATCAATTGCTATATGCTCNCCAGTACTGACTAGAGCGTGCGATGGAACCTCAGCGGGTGCCAACGCCCTAGCCTCATCTCTATCGAAACGGCTAATCAATGCCTCAGACATGCGCTAAAAAGATCTAATCATTCTGACCACATCATCAATTGCTATATGCTCCTGTCTGACAACCTGCCCATCTCCTTGGGGGTTAGATCCCTCAGGCGTGGCTGCTACTGGAGGCGTTGCACCTCCTCCCCTAGCACCCCATCATTTGCCTTTGCGGCGTCCTCTAACCATGATTACATGCACGAATACAAGTCAACTCAATTAGTAACATTATAATCAAATCATATCAACGAAAGTCGTAGCGATCCCAAGTCGCAGGTTGAACCCACTCTGATACCACATGTGACAACCCCTCTTCTGGAACGACTCCTACGATGTACAACCGATAAAAGAACCCTTAATTATTTTTTTTGGTGTATGTGTGTGTGTGTGTGTATAGGAAGGTAATAATGACATTATACTCAACATCGCAACATGACGACGAACACAACGCATGCAACTCACGCAAAAACAACATAATGACCTAACATAAAAGCACATCAATCACCTAGAAGTAATGTACGACATTCAACCGACAAGAATAAGAATGGCTACCCGCCCGTCCTACCCTACAATGGTTAGGACCTCCAGGGAACATAAGCAACGCTCAAGCCCAGGTTCCCATCGATTTTGACCATTTAAGGTCTCAAGGTTGGCGACTATTCTGAGGAACAAGGAGATGTCTACATCCCGCCCGTCACAAGCAGACCAAGCCTACTAAGCTAAGGACAATCATCCTAACAACTCAACACACCCAAAATTAATTACACAAGTAACTAGAACCCGTACAATGAGCAAAACGAATCACATTAAAAGTTTACAAAACCAAGTACAAACATTAATTATAATAAACAACAACACCCTCAACAGAACACGCAAACTAACAAACGAATTCGTCAACAACCCCAATGATTAATCAAGGCTAAAAGGTCAATATCTATGAATTAAATTGGCGTTAATTACAGATCAATTAACCAGTCTAAATTCCATCAGTCAACGAGTTACCAACAGAACTTAACATGAATTACGACTTCAAATTTAGCGAATCTGAGTTACCAATTAGGCGATACCTATAAATCCAACTAACATCAATTACATATCTAATTTAGCACGTCCAATTTATAATCTAGTATTTACTCACCATACTAATTTAATCATTATTACAACCTACATGGACAATTCTATAATAATCCGAATCTCCATCCAACCATCCATAAACTTGAATAACAACATTAACATTCTTCAAGTGGAATGCTACCACTAGCACTTATGAACAGTTAAACATCAACATTGGTCTAGCTATATTGACCGAACTAACCACACTAGCTGTTTAATATCATTGAGGAGGAAACTACCAGCTAATAACATTGTTGTAGAAAATAAACAAGGTAATTACATATATGTTACATAACAATTTATTATAGCAGATAGCAAGGCAAGTACGTAACAATTAACATCACTATCATTTAGCTATGGCAAGGCAAACTACAAGATTGTTATCACTTAACTCACTATGGAAAATAGTCATAAGAAGGATCCCTTTGAAACATTAAGAAACGTCCCAACAGGTATAAGGTCATGAGAAGTTCATAAGGTTACTCACAATTATAAAGCGCAAAATACAGATTACTACTGAACAACAATATTACTGTCAAAACTATGGGATATGGTAGTGTATAAAGTCAATATCTTTAAATTAAATCCTATTGTTTGAAACAAAAGAAGCTTGATAACTAGTGCAAAACCCTGTGAAGCTTCATAAATAACATTACGAGTTTAGTGACTTATAAAAACCAAAAGGAGTTAGGAAGAGGTGTAAACACAAATGTCGCAAGGCACAACACAGAAAATTGAGAAGCGATATTCAACCAATGGGAGTTATCTGGCATAAAATTTCAAAATTTAATTTGAACCATTATGTTGTTCTAGATAGGAAGGCGATCTGGTATTTAAACTTGAGAGACCTCAAATATAAAAACTAAAATTTCACTTGCATCTAGACTTACAGAAACAACAAAACCTAAAGGATTGCAAAGGTACCAAGTGCAGGTTAGTCTACAGTAGTAATTCGCCATTAGTAATACTTTAGGCATCAGGATGAGATTGTCATAAAGAAGATCAACAGTGGTTAGTAACGCCGGTTGTCCCAACGCATGTCGTCAATCAAATTCAGGGACTCAGGGATTCACTTCCGTTATGGAAGTCACAACCACTCCAATCACAGAAGCGTAGGCTTAGTATTAACCCTGTCAGTTATGATTCTACAATAGCCAATTTGTTAATTACACACGACAATGCCTCGTAAAAACGCCAGGTAACTGTCAGCTACTAAAAACATCATGGAGATAGCAAAAAAGGAGGACTGGGGTATTAAAACGAAACGCAGAAGAATAACTATAAAAACACAGGCATGCTAACATTGTCATAGAGATTGATAAAAGCCGCAGGTACTCGCCATAATAGGTAATAAGTATAGGTTAAGAATAATCGTTCCATCCACTGATAAAATACGCAGATGGAAGGAACTATAATGCAGCTGAAAACGCGGAAGTAAGGGATCACGTGAAGGATGCACAAGTCGTCCAAATGCAGAGGAAGAACTGGGTAGAGGACGCATAGGTGAGAGGATAGCAACATCGAGCTCAAGTGTAAACCGCAGAGGCTGCTGCGGTCAACCCACACGCAGAGAGAAGCGGTTGACCCCAAACACCAAGATCAACAGTGGTGTTGCTCAGTAAAAAAAAGCATTGTTTCAGTGCATTAACCACTGGAATTTGTGAATTTAAAAGCATTCAAGGAGGGGTAGCAAAGACATCATTGTCTGGGATTGATATAACATCCAATTACATAATATCAATCTCCATCCAAAATTGTTGTCTACTAAATATAAAAATTTATCTATCACTGGAATCGCAGGATACAACCTCTCACTCACATTAGATATAAATTACAGTAAATAAATTCACATTCGATGCATAAACGCAGGGCTATAATTATCCATCAAGCATAAAAACAAATGCAGAGCGAGATAACGACGAGGTATAAACAGGTTGCGGCCGAAGAAAAACTTCGCCAACAATCAGACTATAGAGTTAAATAATCTCACCAAGGCGTAAGGCGAACCCTTAGCCAAGGGCAACCAACAAGGGAAGACGGCTAACAGGGTCGTCCTCCGCTCATCATCCTCGCACAGAAAAGCAGGGCGTTGAGATCCATAGGTCTATTAACGTTGAGGCGACGACCGTAGATCAGGCTCCTAGCCGACTGCTCAGGCGAGGACTGGTGAGCTAGGGACGAAGGTTAAACAACCACGAAGGTCACCATCAACGCAGCAAGGTAGTCAAGATGTGCGGGGAACGAAGGTC
The DNA here is from genome assembly GCA_010110895.2 of Picea sitchensis. Taxonomy (NCBI): domain Eukaryota; kingdom Viridiplantae; phylum Streptophyta; class Pinopsida; order Pinales; family Pinaceae; genus Picea; species Picea sitchensis. The sequence continues at coordinate 17,366 of SNQJ01S0050665.1, read as the reverse complement.
ATGGGAAACCAATCAATCACTCAGCTAGGCCTTAAAAATTTTAGTCACGCATCTAGACAACCCGTTTACGTACCCAAAATAACATGTAGATCCAAATCATAAATCCGACAACAATCTACCATACAAGCGAAGAAAGCGTACCATTGCCTGATCGCTCGCTCTGAGTGGACGTCCCGCGCGCTCTGTGCAACTTCCACTTGCCTACGGGCGAGAGTTCACCAGTACCTCTCAGCCAATGCTAGGGGTACTCTTCTTCCCCCTTAGCCCCCCGAGCGGCAAAGGGGCCACACACACACTATCTAGAGATTTTGACTAGCTCTCAGCTCGCCTCGCAAGGCCGAGCTACCACTCCTCACCAAGCTGGATATCCCAACTCCCACAAGTTAAATCAATCAAGTAGATATTTTTGCAGTGTAACATTACGCAAACAGAAGATGTCCAACCTCCATCTCCTCCCTTCATTATATAGAGTTTTGTGGTTCCTTACTTTCCTAAAATCTCGTTTAATTAAGTTTTTTAAATTTAAATCCTAAAAATTCATCTCCGTACAAGTGTCCCCCATCCCCTACATTCTTCCATAAATTAATTTCTTTAATTAATTAATTATCTTTATTTCTCTCATCCACCTAGAGTTACTCCTAGAATCACTCCTAGGTGTCCCCAAATTCTCTTACAAGTTTTAATGGCTTTCCCTATTATTAAATTGCTAGTTCAGTTTAAATTAGAAAGCTCTTAAATGGTAGATATTTTTCTAAGTTTGAGTTTCCACTTTTTCCCTTATGTTTCCCTTTTTTCATTTTTTATGTTTACCTATTTTCCTAGTTTCCTAAATTTTTAGATTTTTCCCTCTTTCCCCTTTTTGTTAGAACTCAAAAAGGCAGGTGTGGAGATTAACCCCATTTTTCCCTTTTCTCATTAAACTAATATATTTTAAACTATTATAAAATAATAAAACGATTAATTCACTTTTTAAATTTTAATCCAACAGAGTTTTTTTTATGAAACAATTAATTTCTTACTCCCTTCGTGTTACAAGATTTAACGAATGTCATAATTATTATTTATGTGGCTTTTATTTTTATTATTATTATTATTATTTATAGAGAGATAAAATTTTAACACTAGCATAGTTTACACTTAAACCTTAAATTTTCGTGATGGGCGACATTTTATTAGGGAAAAAGTTTTTTTTTTTTAATTCTTATCACATTGATCATTCTATGGTTGTCTAGGTTCCTTCATCTATCATCAACACCGTGACGTGCCCTTCAGGACGCACTAGGTGCTCCAAGGGTGCCACTCGCCCTAATATGTTTCCCTTGCGCGACGTGCCCTTCAGGACGCACTACGTGCTCCAAGGGTGCGACTCGCCTCTTGACTGACTTGGTAGACATCAAAAACCCCTAGAGTAAAAACTCCGCCAGGTGAACTTCTGGGAGACTAAGGGCCTCTAAGGAATAAGGCCCCCACCTTATTGTGCGCCCCTTAAAATCATCGTGAGTGACTGTCGCAGTCTACCCTCACAACATCATGGGTCCTCTCGAACTAGGTAAACGTTGACCTACAGTTCAAGCCACGGCGAGAATGCTAGTAGGTTGTGGCAAGGTTGTTGTCCACACCTCTCCCTCAACATCTCTGGCACTCATGCGTAACCCCTTTACTCCACATGTGAGTCTGGTCGGCAGGTTATCGTCAGCCTACATTATCAACAAATCGTGTCGGAACATATCCATATCATATCATCTATTCAGATGCACTAATATCACAGTAATACAATCAAACCCCAATGGTACACTCCCTGACTCGATCCTGAGTCCAAGGGGTTCCATCGATGCCTCTGCATCCTTGAGGTCCAAAATCCTGGACACTCAGTAAAACCGAGTCAATAGCACATGTCTATGTCATTGCAATAAAACAACATGTCATCAACCCATAACGCCTCATAATCAAAATCAAAAGTTTTAATGGCATAATAATCCGGATCACTTGCGAGCAAGTGTCCTCAAAGAATAAGTTCGCTCAGTGCGCCAGAGCAGGATGTTACATACACCCCTCATTGTCTAAACTTCGTCCTGAAGTTTCACAGTATATATGCCGAAATAAAGTGTATCACAATATCATATGTCTATCTATCAAACAAAAATGGAAACTGTTGGCGCATATCATATGCATCCTCCCAGGTCGTCGAGTGCGAACTATAATTGTCCCACTGGACCTTGACCTGCTCTATCGTTCGTCGTCGTAGTTGTCGAATGCGATGATCCAAGATGTGGACCGGCTCAACCGTGAGCACTCCCTCATCTGATACCTACAAGGAACTCATGTCAATAACATGTGTAGGATCACTAATATAATGTCTCCAAACAGATACATGAAAAACATCGTGCATACACCTCAAAGAATCAGGCAGGGCTAGTCGATAGGCCACGGGCCCCTTTCTCTCCACAATCTTGAAATGGCCCACGAACCTAGGAGAGCGTTTAGCTCCCTTCCCAAACTTGATCGAACTCTTATGCGGTTTAACCCGCAAGAAGACTCAATCACCGACCTTGTAACTACGGTCGACACGGTGCGCATCGGCATAACTCTTCTATCGATCCTGCACTTCTTTAATTCTTTGTCTTATTGTTCGCATTTGTTCTTCCATTTCTTTGATCGCTTCTGGTCCCACCGGGACCCTATCCTCAAGCCGATCCCAACTCAAAGGCGTCTTACACGGTCACCTGTAAAGAAACTCGAAAGGCGACATCTTAATGGTGCTCTGGTAACTGTTGTTGTAAGCGAACTCCACAGGTGGCAAGAATTCTTACCAACGCTTTTGTTGGTCCATCACGTACATGCGTAACATGTCCTCCAAGGTCTGGGTCGTTCATTCGGTCTGCCCGTCAATCTCTGGGTATATAATATATTTATTTTTACATTAGTAATAAATGGATCTAGACCCCAATGTATATAATATATTTATTTTTGCATTAGTTATAACATATTACACCAACTTCACATACTTCTTTTTTTAATTTATGTTTTTGCAACTATTACATTTGGCAAACTCATGCCATGTCAGAGTCACATTACTTCATGTCTCCCCCATACTGGTATTAACATCTTTTAAAAAAAAAGTATTTGTGTAACAATTATATTTTGGTGACTCATGCCACATCTTGATTACGTTGCATTACACACATTTTCCCTACTAGATTGTTGCATTACACATCTTTTCCCAACTAGGTTGTAAATAATGCCTCAGATGCAATGATTGTTTGGATCACTTGAGAAAGATTTTAGTGGTGGGATATTGGGGCTTCTTATAATAGGTTCTTTCCAAAAGCTCATAACTGATCCCTACAAAGTTTGACAACCATAGTACAGATGTGGATTGCATCCTAGGTATTTTTCAACGTGAGTCCTAATAATACACTTAGTAACCTTTATTACTATATTCTCAATAATGGTGAGGCCTTATTTCATTCTCTACCTTTGAAGATATGCCTTGGGCAATCCTCCGTTGCCAATATCATTTGATGTGCTTTTGAGTCTCGTTGGCCTAATTTTCTTTGTTGTGAACATTAATAGTTTTCTTATTTCCTCTCCATAATTATCTTGGAATCATCTATAGGGAAAGGAGAGAAGGGGCACCCTAAATCTAAGGCATATGTAAATATTGAGAATAACCTTGTCAGAGGTCATGCATCTTTGCATTGTTCTCATAACCCTCTTACTTGCTTGGTTATGGTAGTTATTTTTAAGATATTGATGACTTGCCAATGATTAGCAACACAAGCACAATATTATTCAATGTCCCTCTCTTAATGGGTCTATAAAAGTTGGGTTAGTTTTGATAGCCTTATGCATGCATCATACTCCAACTCTAGTGGATGAGGATCTTTCCCAAGGGAAAATATTCCCAATTAGAGATAATATTAACTAGGGCATCCACCTAATCAAGATATTCTTTGTATATTAATTTGACAAGTTTTTAGCATTGACATGATATTTAGGGGATAAACTTATTCAAGATATTCTTTATATATTAATTTAACAAGTTTTAGCTACTTAGTATTGAGATAATATTAACCCTGGATTCAACACCTTCAAGATATTTCAAGGTATATTAATTGACAAGTTCTATCTACTTAGTTTTGAGTTGATATTAATGACATGATCCACCTAATCAATATATTCTTCATATATTATTTTGACGAGTTTAATTAATTAGCTCACTTTATTTCACTTAATTAAAATATGTAGGGATGAAGGTTATACAAAATTTAAAGTAGAGATTATTCTTAATAATGTTGTATAAAAAATGTAATGTGAGTGTTTTACCTAGGTCTAATTATTACATGGGATCCAAAGGGAATGAAAGGTGTTGCATGTGTTTCTTACATAAAGCGTTAAAATTTGCAATTTTTTTTTATTTTTTCCTTGCATATCACGAAATGGATATATACCTCTATATCACTAAATTCACTTTCATAAGGTTTTACCAGGCCCAATTGGCCAAACCCTCCTTACAATGCCCGTTCCATGCCATAACCCCCACAAAAAGGGGGAACTAACACATTACATTGTAATGTGTTATAACATAACACATTACATTGTAATGTGTTATAACATAACACATTACAATGTAATGTGTTATAACATAACACATTACATTGTAATGTGTTATAACATAACACATTACAATGTAATGTGCTATGTTATAACACATTACAATGTAATGTGCTANATTGGCCAAACCCTCCTTACAATGCCCGTTCCATGCCATAACCCCCACAAAAAGGGGGAACTAACACATTACATTGTAATGTGTTATAACATAACACATTACATTGTAATGTGTTATAACATAACACATTACAATGTAATGTGCTATGTTATAACACATTACAATGTAATGTGCTATGTTATAACACATTACATTGTAATGTGTTATAACATAGCACATTACATTGTAATGTGTTATAACATAGCACATTACATTGTAATGTGTTATAACATAGCACATTACATTGTAATGTGTTATTAACAACATTTACACTTGAATCATTGTGCTACTTAACAACATTATTGGTCAACCCATTGGTCAACAACATTGTTAATGGACAGATCCTTACAAAAAGATGCAATTGTGCTACTTCACAACATCATTGATAAACATATCAATGAGCTATGGTGTTGTTAACGGCCATAGCCCTACACAAAGACATCAGTGATTGGAAACCTAATTGCGCACTTGTTATTCTTCTCACAATATGGAAAAAAAATGAAAACGTGCTATAATACCACATGGAGGCGCGCAATATATTTGTAACAAAACATATAGAATTGTATGCTAATGGATGGATGTATCCAAGAGATAAGTCATCGGCAATTAGAGAACTGCCACTTGCACCAAGGGGTTATATCATTCAAATCTATTTTTCATCTTCATTGCCTTTCCCGTGTAACACAAACCTGTCTCATTCTTTGCCTTCTCACTTCCACGCCTCACGTTGCTAGCACCATGTTATTGTTCCCTGCATCCTGCACGAATATATGAATCGATTTTCTTTGAATTACATGCATATCAATTAGTAAATCATGAGGCAGGAATATATGAATCGATTTTCTTTGAATTACATGCATATAAATTAGTAATTCATGTAAACTTGAAGAATCGAATTTGGTTCAGCTTAAACCCTACAAAAATACATGTCAAAATTTTCAGCAGAAACAACTCATACAGTAGCTTGTAAACTGATAAACCTTCACAATTAGAGTTTCCCAAGATGTGAAATTGAAAGATACAATTCCCTTGGGAATAGAAGAGGTTTTCTTGCTTAACGTCTTACATAAAAAAGCCTCTGAACATGTGTTTAACAGTATAGAAAGGATCACTTAGAATATGCTTCAAAGATACAGCATATTCCTTGCATGAATTGCATGCCTCTTAAGCATGTTGATAAATGGGCACACTTTATGGCATCTGCCATCTACCAGTGTTTTACATCCCAGATCCTTCCTTAAATGATACCTGGATGTAGCCTCCCTCTCCACAAAGTTTTGGCATGTTTCAAAGGCTGCCAATTTTCTTTTGCAGCAACAGTTACTATCACCAATAATGTTATTGAAGTGCAACCCAATCTAGAGTTGTGGTAAAGTTATGGAACTCTGATGCTGCACTGCTCATAGAATATTGTGTAAATGAGGTCCCTTTAGCACAACACATACATATCATTCGTTCTTGCCTTCACATAAAATTTTCAAGCCGTGATGGTTGCGCCTGTGTTAAGTTGTATGAACTCTTGCATCAGCCTCTAAAAATAACACACGTATTTAGAGATAAGCACCCAAAGAAAATCGTGCCTACACAACTCTAAGTTGCAACCATATGATCAAGCATTTTTCATATATATCAGGATGGAAACTTCATCGATGCATTTGTCGTGTCAGCTGCAATTGGTTTTGTCTCATTAATCTTGAACTTTTTAACTTTACGTGATCCAATTTTCGGTAAGAGATTCTAATAAAATAAATCCAATGTTACAATTAAAATTTCAAATGGCAGAGCATATATATATGTGGTTGCTTTTAACATATATTAATTACGGGAAGTACATAATACAACATCCCAAATGGTGCATCAAGAACCAAGTTGTCTTTATCAAAGCATAATATTTCCTTTGGGTGGCCAGCTAGACAAGGATGTCGAATCCATCAATGAAATCTTAATGTACATGTTATGCCGATAGTTAATTTGTATGACAAACCAAAACACACCAGTTTTCTCTTACAGAGTATTTGAGGAAACAAAAACGACCCTTTTTATGGGTCACCGTGACTACATACACAATTATGGATCACAACTAATAAATGGATCTTCCTATTGAAATGATTTATTGTTATATAGAATTAAGGTATCTAACAAAGAACTAGTGATAGTGATTGATTTGGAGCAAGTATATTCCCAACTATTATTATTATGATGATAATAATAATATAATTTAAGTTCACAGCCTAGTTAGATGCCAAATTGATGTATGAAACCCCTTGTTTGTGGGACAAGGGATCCTCTCCACACAGTGATTTCGCTGCTTACTCTATGAAGGTGTACATATCATACCCTACCCCCCTCCAGATTCGAACCTATGACGTCCAAGAAGGAAACACATGTTCTTAACTGTTAAGCCCACTCAATATATTATGTGATCATCGTGCATTTGTTTAGGCTATGAGTTCATGAATAAATATGTGCGCTTTTTTGTTTTAATGTGTGAAACATTGGTTGCTGGAATCAGAAGTTTTGTGGTAATTACAGGATTTCCTAGGTTGAGAGGGACGAGAGGCAGAAGATGAAACAGCAGTATGAAGATAAGTGGAAGAGGCAAAATAAAATTTTGCTCATGTCTACTGGAATGCTTGTTCAAGAAACAAAATATTTAGCAGGTCTATCTCTCGTTGAATGTGAATGTGAGAAAAGAGATGGCCATCAATGAATTTTAGCTGGAAGATCTCATCCAAGTCCTGAACTTAGAAGTTTTTGGACATTATTTTAAACTGGTACCAACCATCTAACTAGAGAGATGAAACCATTGTTTTGTTAACTCCTCTCCGTACCATAACAAGCAGCCTTTTACATGCTATTGAAATTGAGAATTGCAAAAGATTTTCATATTTCACATTCCAAATGTGATAAGTATTATCAGTTTTGCAAAGCATACTCCACTCTATTGATACAGAAGCGTGCTATATCTAGCTTAAGTTCTTTCTGTGGACTAGCTTTTAGGAAAACAGAAACTAGACACAATCTATACTATACAAAATGAAAATTGTGCAACCATCAACACTACTTAAACAGCTGTAAAAACTATTAACCAACACATTAGTAAGATCACATTTGCCTTGGGTTACATTTAATTCATTGGTGTTCCCAGAACACCAAACCAGCTATGAATAATGCCATCCAGTTAAGCAGATATCTGACCATTGAAAAGGCAGAATTATTTTTTAATAGAGTCGAGACTGGTAGGCACGTGACATTCAAATCATCCTTCTATGTATAAATTAACATTACAGCCCGAAGAATCATCTGCAATCAAGCAAAATTCATCATGTGCAAACCGGAAGAGTCCATTCATCTGGCACAGGGCCAACGTCATAAATAATCTCTCTATGGCATGACCAAACCAACTTGATTGCTTCTGGTGTGCCAATGCCTGCTCCTCTTGGATCTCCAGCTGGCCCAAACCTGAAAAGAACTTCCACTTGTTAGTGCCCCGCTAATTGTAAATCTGATTGTGCAATATATGAATGACTTCTCGTATAAATTTAAGGAGAATTGCACCATTCTACATGCAAAGTTTTCAAGAATGTTTCTTTTATGAAGATCTTGCAAGTATAAGCCGATCTTAGGATCTATGGAAAAAGTTGTGTATAGGAGAATGATTGACCAGTGATTCTGAGGAGCTCCTGTTGTTCGTGCACGGATACCAGCATATGTTGTCCCATTTACAGATCTTCCTAGAACATCCTACAAAGATTGCATGAAATAAATTAAGTCAAATGTCAAGTTTTGAAAGGTGACAAAAACATTGACAAGAGCAACTAAAAGTCTAGAGATTAAATCAATGTCAAAGGCACGTGCTTAAGAAAAAATTCACAAAGAATACAACGGAATTTTTCTTATCTCATTGTCAAGACAGCACCGAGCAAACAAATTAGTTCAGTACAATTGCAGACTGGTTTTTTGAGGAGGAAGACCTAACAATTCTTTCCTTCTTAATTTTTTCCTATTTTGTTAGGCGGTGTATATAAAAAGCTAAAGAGGATTAAAGGCTTAAAGCACGGCCCTTGTAGTTTTAAATTCTCCAAATCAGCTGTTCATATTGTTTCTCTTAGTTTATGTCTTCATTCACTTCTTACTCTAGCTTATATCTAGAAATATGCGAACTATGTGCCTTGTTTAACATAAGAAGGCCACCTTAATAACTCAATGTACAAGTTTCAATCTTCATTTGAAGAGAAGCATGACTTTTGAAGATCAAGGTAGGACATTCCCTCCACTAAATGAACCTGGTCTTCTAACATGCCAGCTTAGACGTACTCATCATACATTATGACAATAATATAAAAAAGCACAAGCAGTTGAAATATACTCTGTAAGGCCTGCTACTCCCCGGTATTGAGACAGGTAAATACTTCATTGCCAAGTTACCCAAATGACATGCCTTATGTTACCTTACTGTAATGAAGTCTTTAGTTAATAAGGTTACTTAGGGAGAAAGAAAGTTCAAAAAGGCCCTCAAATGCCCCTTTCTTTTAGGAGTCTTTCTCTAATGTGTTATCTCATGGGTGATAGTGAGAGGATATGGAGAAAGCATAACTCCACAGCATACATATGGAGTATCTATGATCTATAGCCATTTAATAGCTCTCATTAGACAAAGTTTTCTATAATGTATTGACTTGTATGATTTCAGTATTTAGGAATAGCACAAGGAGAAGACGAACTCCATTAGAATGTTCCACCACTACTTTAGCCCGCTCACTCAAGGCATTAGGTGCCTATTTTCATTACAGGAATGTAATGGAAGATCTTCATTCGTCAAATATGGGCTACCAAAATGGTATTAACTTGTATGATTTCAATTTTCAGTAATTAGGGATAGCAGGAGAAGACAGAACTCTGTAACAATGTTCCACTGCTACTTTAGCCCACTCATTTTAAGGCATTGGGCACCTATTTCATTACATTTTGGCATTGGAAGGTCTTCATTCACCAAATAGGGGCTATCAAAATAGGAGTCAATACATTATGGAAAAGAAACACTTTGTCAACTAAATTTATAGATAAACATTTTCTCTTTATGCTATCCATGGTTACCAAAATTATACGAGCCAATGTGTTGTAGAAACGCATAGTCTAGTATGGGTCCACTATTCCTTGTAGTTGCACAGGAAGGGGGACCCATTCCTCAAGTGCCCATGTCCCAAGGAACTTTGGAACAGCTATGGAACTTCATTTATGACAAGGAACAGCATTGGAAATGTCCCCAAAGTTCCTGGTTAGTTTCTAGCCCAAATAGGGAGCATTCCAGAAATTTCTTGGCATTACCATGGCTTCTTGTGTCCCAACAGGCACGCTGTTTTGGTGTCGATTCAGTGAAGAGTGGGCCTTCATAGGGCCAGCTTGTCTAATAAACCCAAAAGCCAGTAAAAAGCAACAAAACAGAGGAAATATTTTAAAAGTGATTTTCATTTTGTTTTGCAGGCTTTTGTTCTTTTCATAATGGAGGAAGAGAATGTTGCAAACAAACCCCTGTTGCAGTATGTGACAATAGTCACTATTGCACTTGGCGATTATGAAGAATGCCTATGCAATCTTTGTGGCCATCGTTTTAGGGGTACCTACATTAACTTTAGGGCTAGCCATCTTATGTTACCAGAAATGAAAAAAAAATATGAAATGAAATAAGGAATGCACACTCCAATCCTTTTGAGGACGCTCCCTTGCTTTTTGGGAGTACCACGCTCCCTGGGATGCTCTTGGAGCTTAGGAGCATGCTCCCTAGGCGCTTCTTGGATGCTCCCTAGACGCTCCCTGAACGCTCCCTAATATAAAGGAAATGTCAACTTTTACTTAAATTTTTAACATTACCATTTATTGTTTCAGGATGTTTGAGAGTGGTTCCAACCTCATCGGACATCATATGGAGAAAGTAGAATTTCATATCCCATTCAAAATTCAGCAGACTTTCATTATTAAATTATTAAATATTTTATTAATAATATAGTTAATTACTTTCATGTAGATGTAATAATTAAGTTTACACTTTACAATTAATTACAAACTTTTAATAACATGCCAATAGATATGAAGTAAATCGATAATAGATGTAAAGTTTATAATAAATTAATAATACAAACTTTTACATAGATGTAATAATTAAGTTTATAATTAAATAATAATATAAAGTAGTAATTAAGTTTATATATTGGCATACATCTACATCTACATAAGTTTATATTGGCATACATGTAGATGGTGTATGCCAATATCTACTTAATAAGTAGATGTAGGTGGTGTAGATGTATGCCAATATTTTCTTCCTGGAATTTGTATTATTATTATACTTACAAAGATATTACATAATGAAGAATTGAGGCCCCAAAACAAGCTACATCCAGAATGGCAGGACTCCTTTAAAGTCAAACTCAACCACAAGCTACAACAATTCCCTCCCTTCTACAAACTCCTATTAGATACCACCCCTCTCAATTCATTAACCTTATCATTATGAGCTTCTAAGCTTCTAAACATGATAGATGTAAGGCAGCAAGCCTTCTTAGATTTGTTTTGCATCGGTTTAAGCCTTTAAGGCCACTAAGACTGTTTAAAATTTAAAAATTAATAATTATAGCCATTAAACCTATTGTCGCCTTATATACACCTGGGCTAACGTGGAAGAAATCTTCAATCCACTTGGTGTGTCCTTGGGGGAAAGTTTCGAGTCAAGGTGTTGTCACATGATCCTCAACTCCTCCGTCTAGGCCAATTCCTAGCGAAGCCAAGGGGGGTAGTCCCTATGAAAAATAATCTAAGGCTTTTGCTCTACTAAAACTGAAAAGCACAAATATTCTAGGAGTTTATATCTGAAGCACAAGATAAAACTAGCAGCATAAATTAATCAAAGGATATCGCCTGTGTAAAACCCATGAACATTAAACATTCACCACATAACTTTAAATCAATAGATAAGATGACAAGAAATAGATAGAGATAGACCAGTGCCAGATAAAAGCAAATTGTGATGTGATGAATGTGTTGCGTTAATTTTATCTTGAGGATTTTAATTAGGGGATTTGGAGTATTAAATAGTCTTTGAAACCGTGAAGTGGGGATTGAAGTCGGGGTCCCCACTCTTTGTGTGCAAAGTGAAATGTGACCTCTTTGTTCATTATTCGCCAATCTTATAGACTTACCAACCGAGTGTGTCGTAGGTCCAACGAGGAGAGTTTCCCCTTGACTTATCACACTCCACCCAGGATAGAAGTCTTAGACTCTTAGATGAATAACACAACCGAGAGATTTCCCTAATTAAACTAACATGTGTTGCTTAAACCATTTATGGGTCCCCAAAGCCACTTGAGTGTAGCAGTAGGATTGCATACGTGGTTTAAACAACTCGGATTTATTTCCAATATATTGCGAAAGGGAAACTAGCAATTAGTATTCTATGAAAGCAAACCTAAAACTTGCAATTAATTTTAAGACTTCGATTTAGTGAGATGAGTTTATTTTATCTTTTTATGCATGTTGAAGCTAAAGAAAGAAAAAGGAACGGGAAACAACCCCGAAAACAAGAAAATGTTGAAGCTCGCAAACTTTATTACAACTCTAAGCTACTTTCTTTTGGGGGGGCACTTGATCTTTATAATGAGAGATCAAGTCTTACAATGCTTTTTCAAGTAATAAAATTGAACTAGAGAGCTCCAGGGAACACTGGGGGGGATTCTGAAGAGGTTAAAAATTCAAAATTTGGGCAGAGCCTCCCCTTGTACCTGTTACTTCTGCGTGAAAACAGCAAGGAAAGCTTATTAAAATATGATGAGAAAGAGTATAAAAGACTAACTAAAACTTGAGAAAAATTACCCAAAATTTTGTGAAATTTTTCTAAGGCAAAAATTGAATTTTTTTTAGGATTTTGACACTTTAAACTAGCCTAAACTAAGCTCTCTTAGTTGCTTCTGTTTGCTGTCCCGAAAAACAGCAAGCATGAATCAACCAATTAGCTTGATTTAGACAATAAATGAAGCAACTTCTGACTTTAAGATTTAAGTAAAAAATGTAGAAATTTGCTTAGATCTACTCTTTAGTTGGAAAAAATTGAAACTAGATCTAAATACTTCATGCATGCAGCCTTAGATACTAAGATTTATCCTTTAAAACAGATCTAACTAACATGCATGTAAAGAAAGAATAAGGGAGAAGAAATTTTTAGCAATTTTGTGGAGCCTTTGTTTGAGCCTCAAGAATCCTTGGGCAATGGAGTCTTTCTTTGGTGTGAAGAAGAGGGAGAAAGTATTCTGAAGTGCTTCAAGAGAAGAAAAGGAACAAGCAAGCTTCTTTAATTCTCGCAAAGGTTGGCCTTTCAAACTCCAAGCTTCTTTAATTCTCGCAAAGGTTGGCCTTTCAAACTCCAAGCTTCTGACAAGTACCTGCACAAAAGGTGTTTCCTACAAGAGAGACTTCATTCCCCGTTAGTTTAAACAAAAACTTAACATAAGAATCTAAGCATCAAATGTATTAAACAAGTATATAGTATGGCAAGCAAGTAAACCATATACTCTAATTGGACAGCAATATCCTTACCATAGCCTTCATGCAAATACGAGAAAGAAAACTAAGAATAATATTACCTCATAAGCATAAATTCCATCCACACATTTGAGTCCAAACACCAATCTTGACCTCCAAAGCCTTTTGATTCAATTAATAAAGAGAGATTACAAACATGTATACTAAGGTCGCCCAAGCTCCAACTGTCAAAAGGGAGGAGGGTCGCTTTGTTTATATAGCAAAAGGGGTGACAACTTCAAGGTAGATGCGCATAGGTTAAGAAGTAGTTGCGCATGAGCTAAGAGTAGTGGTGCACTAGTGAGGTGGGAGATGTGTGGAGTGTAGAGAAGATGAAGTGTAGTGGAGTAGGGGTATGAGGGAGTGAAGTGAGGGTGAGTGGGAGTGATGTGAGGTGAAACTTGTGTGAGTGGGAGTGGCTTCCTTGGGATGTGCGCCATCCTTCCTAAGTGCACCACTTAAGCAAGTGGGGTCGAGTCCATTCATTAGGATCTCCTCCACACTTGTGTCACTCTAGTTGAAGTCGCCTACCACTTTACTAAACTCGCCCAAGCCTCTAGTCAACTGGGGACAAGGAAAAAACATGTTTCCGACATGTTCCCCAGTTTCCCTAAAAAATAAGGATTTTAATTAAATGATCCATTTTCCGTATTTTTCGAGAAAATTCCATTTTTTAGTGATAATAATCACTCTTTTGTCCCGACGGAAGGGAAATAGGGGTTTACATGGTACTCTAGACTGGAAAACGAGCATAAATATGGCATCTGACAATGTTTGATGCCATATTTTTACAAATTATTGACTTACAATTAAAAAATTCCATTTTTGCGGGAATTTTATTATTTCACTAAAACATTAAAAAAAACATATCAAACCTAGCCGCAACTTCCATATGACTCAATAGATATGACCTAGCATGAACTCATATACATTTAGACACTAGGCATTGGTTATACCTTGCCAAGGTCTAACCACCATCACATACTCCAGCTTTGGAGTGAGTCTCTGAGTGAAAAAATTTAGAAATTATTAATCGTCCACTAAAGCAGGCAAAAAATAATTAACAAATGAAAAAAAACACTCTAAAGTACATGCTCATACCTAGGTCTTAGGTGGTCAATAGCCTTTTACAATATTTCATACGCATGTCTTTTATTACAATGCCCCCGAAGGGATGGAAATGTGGAAAAAGTGGTCTTTTGAAAGACCTATTAAACCCTGAACTCTGACTTCTAAGCATCTGTCTGCTCAGTCTTTGGCGGCTCATCTTCAATTCAGCTAGTGCAAAACGGTGGATAACAAGACCTAAATTAAACCATTACTTGCTTCTCTGTATATTTTTTAGTCTTTTAGAATGTTGCTCTATATTACTTTTACAGTTTTACTTGTCACTGCCATGATGCATTATAAATAACAACTTATAATTTATTCTTGATTATAAACGCAGTGATAGACATGGAACCATCACAACATGAGCAGAGTGAGGGAGGCAATGTCAATAAAGACCCAAGATCTCCTTTACGACAATATGTGGAAATTCTTGGAAAAACTCCTAGTGGTCGGTCATTCATACAAATGTAGATGTGATGAATGCAATAATGTTTGAAACGGCTCATACACTAGGGTGAAGGGCCATTTCACTAAGCAAACTAAAACAGGGGTGTTAGTATGCACTGGTCCAAATGGTCCAAATAGCCAACCAAGGACAGGTTTGAGTCCTGCAAAACTTAAGTTCTATGCATCTTTGCAAGATGTTGCTAATAGAGGATCATTAAGGAAAAACTCCATGTGCAAAGCTCTACAGCTAAGCCTCCATTGCCATCTAGACCAACTAGCATTCAATAGCCAGGGAAAAGAAGTAGGTGATGGGCATGTAGCTCGTTGCATCTATGCAAATGGGCTAGCATTCAATTTGGTGCTCTCTCCTTATTGGAAACAAATGATTAAGGTGGTTAATGAAGCAACAAAAGGGTACAAGAGCCCTAGTTATGAAAAGGTATGCACCACCTTTTTAACATTAGAAAGACAATTCATGGATAGACAATTACAATCAATCCGTGATACATGGGCAGAAACAAGGGTGTCTACTATTTCTGATGAATGGAGAGACCAGAGAAACCACCCTTTAATTAATGTTATTGCAATATGCCCCCAAGGGGAAATATTTTTGAAGGTTTTTTATTGCAATGGAGTGGAGAAAGATGCAACATTCATCTCCATAATTCTTATTGATACAATAGAAAGTGTGGGGCCACAGAATGATGTCTAAGTCATCATGGACAATGCATAGGTTTGTAGAGCTGCGGATTTGATTCTGGAGGGTCAATATGATCACATATTTTGGACTCCAAGCGTAGTACATTTGTTGAACCTTATGTTTACCAAGATTGGCAAGATTGAGTGGATCAACAAAATCTATGTAGCATCAAAGGAGATCCAAATGTTTATCAGCAATCATTCAATGTCCCAAGCCATATATCGAGGTTTTGCAAAGTTAGATCTACTGAAGGTACTCCCCTTTTAATCAACGTTATTTTCAATATGAATTCTTAATTTTAATCGTATATGATTTTTTACTTAAGATTCTACCTCTCAAAACTTATGTAGGTTGTTGAAACCCCTTTTGCCTCCTGTTATCCCCATTTTTTGTAGATAACTATATCAAAGATGGTATCTAGAGGCATCCAAGTTGTAGACATGGAATGCCGGCAAATGAGCAGTACTTGATGGTGGCCAGTATAGACTCTTCCTCTATTTTGGGCATATTTTGGGCAACAGCTGAGCAGCAGATGACACCATGACATTGGACGGGTTTGTTGGACATCCCACGGACATGCTACAAGTTGGTAAGCCTCTAACCATAGTGAGTATTGATTTAATATTTGAGGCATTTTTAGATTAGTGCAGATCACTCCTCTTGGTCATGAGACATTAGCTTTTTGGTTATACTTTTCCCTGGCCATACCTGGGTGGTTGTCTTCTGTAATGTTCCTAACTCGGCTAGTCTAGGAAACATTGCTAAACTGACAAATCCACTTTTTGATCTGAAACTCTGGGGGGTTTTGGATGCATTTGAATTAATGTTTTAACATGCTTGGTGATTTTTGCATGTGTGTTTCATTCAATTAATGTTTAAGCAGAATATACGATGAATATAGAATAAGGAACCAACACCATCTCATTCATATGTATTATGAGGAAAAAGCAAGAAATACAATAATATGCTAAAAGCAGATAAAAATCGTCAGCTAGATCTCGTGGATCATCACTAGAATATAAGCAACTAATACAAAATACCCATGATCAAAAGATGAAGGCAGATCTACGCATGCACGGATAGATCAACAAAAGATGCAATTCCGAAAACTCACGGCAACTGTTGCAAACTTTGGAAAACTCGCCCGAGTGGATATACTCTACAGAATCCCCTGGAAATTGTCCCAAACTAAGCGCCCTGGCCTCTAGGCTGTTGATGACTGATGGATTGAAGATCGGACCCCAGAAGCTCTGGATGTCATCCCCTGGGAGTTGCGCACCTCCGGGGCACTATGAGTGCGCCCTAGTGATTCCACTGATGGAATCTGATGCTATATATCTCGAAATGTGCACCTTGGCCAATGTTGTACTGGGTCGAAAGGGTTTCCTCGAATTTGATCTGAAACCCCAAATGCCCCTCCTCAAGAGTTGCGCACTTTCTACCTGTTTGTTGTGCACTGAGAGATTCCACCGTCAGAATCTGATGAATGGTGGCTCAAAAGATGCGCCCTGGCTAGTCCTCAACTGGGTCGAGAGTGTTGAGATTTGTACCTTGGGAGGTGTTCCCCATGTGCTTTTGACCTCCTTAGCACATGAGGGAAGGACATGACACTTTGTACCTAGTCCTTTTGTCTATTTTCACTTTGACTTTGGTTAAAGTGAAATTTGGTCACTTTTGGATAAAGTGACTATTAAATCACTTTGGGGTGATTTTGGAGACATAAGTGGACTTAGGAAACTTAACCCAAAAGTAGGGTTATGATTTAGG
>SNQJ01S0050664.1:0-46561 GCA_010110895.2 Picea sitchensis | reverse complement strand
GCGAGCAAGTGTCCTCAAAGAATAAGTTTTGTCAGTGCGCCAGAGCGGGATGTTACAGGTGTGGTCAAGTAGAAATGCATAAGTTCCAATCACATGTTAGAAGTAAAAATAATTAAATGCACATATTCAAATGTTTTGAGAATCAGAGTGACACATACCATGATACCCAAACTCATTACCTCATGGAGCAAGACCCATTTTTGTTGAAGGACCAGGTTGATGGGATGGATGTTGTTGCTACTGACAAAGTGGAGGCATTGAAGAAGAAAAGGATGGGCCCTCCAGGGCCATGCTTAAGTTGATATGGCTCTTGGTACTCCATGTCTAGGACCTATGGGCCTTGAGACATAATCTCCTCAATTATCCCTAGGTTAAGCGATAACATGCCCGATCCCTGAGGACTGCAAATTGATGTTCTCCAATGCGGTTACATTATGTTGTCTTCTATTGATGCTCATACCTGCCTTCATGCCACATAGATGCATCCGTTGTTTTTGACAATGGTAACGAGACAATGTGGGAGGGTTACATGTATATTCTGAGAAAATAAATGTTGGAGCACGTAGCACATTGTGCATGGTGATGGCCTATGATAATTTGTAGAGACGCCCATGAAATCAAGGACTAAACTGCACAAAATTTTATTCTTGGGTCACTCCTGTTCTAACCAAAGATAATCGAGACTAGTTAAGGAAGATTTGGTGGGCCAGATTTTGCAAGTCTATTGAATGAAGCTATGATTCTAGACAACAAATTATTTTGTCCTAGCGTCGAGAGCATTGGTGGATGCCCTAGAGAATGTAAGATTGTGGATATGTATATCTAGTTTGTCTGGTGTAGCTTGTACATATGCCACATTGTTATTTTGTGAATGATTACAAGCAGAAAAATCAAGATGTTTTTAGATCATGTGTGCCAACCAAAGCGTTCAGATTATGGACTACCAAAAGACAATTTTTTGGTTTGACTGCTTTAATCAACTTTTCAAATACATACCAATATATTCATAACATGGTACAATATTTTCAAACATGCACCAAATGATTCCCTATGGCTTCTTAGGTTTCCTGTTGCAAGAGAAAGCAGATTGCAAGTCTTTGTTGTTGCGAACAAAAGTGAAAATTGTTGATTCTAGTAAATTATTTGCATGAAAAGTTTATGTTGTTTGTTTTATTAATGATCTAAATGTTGATGATTGAAACTTCATGAGACATTCTTCAGGTGTTCTCCCTAGAGCAGTGGGTTAGGTCGACCTGTGTTGGGTTGGGTTGACCTGAGATGAGTCTTCTCCCCAAGTGGATGGGATGGGTTGATCTATGGGGAAGCCCTTGATCTTATCCCCATATCGGGTTGGGTTGAACACTCTTCCGAGACTAAGTTGAGCATGACACTTGTTATAGGAGTGGAAAGGTGTCCTAGGAGGGCACCCAACATTCCATGGGAGTAGACCATGTGGATATGTCACTTGGGAGTTGACCAAGTGGACACATCATGAGGGAGAAACCCTTGACGATGATGATGACTTTCTCTAGTGGGTCGTAGCCCCTAGAAGAGATGAGGACGTTCACACTGGGTGCAACCATGTGTGACCCTTGACAATGATGATGAATTTATATAGTGGGTCATATCCCCTAGAAGAGATAAGGACGTTCACACTGGGTGCAACCATGTGTGACATATTGATGCAACCTTTCACCATGATGACTAGAGACAATAAGAATCCCAACGTCTTGTGTAGAAGACCTAATCTGCTAAAGTATGCATGGATGAAGAGACACATTTTGGAAAGGATAAAGTTCTCATTGGACTTGTATAAATAGAGAGAACTATCTCTCATTTTGTCATAACAAACTTGGATCACTTTCTCTCTCTTGTGTAGCACTAGCCTATTGGGATTCTAGCACACTTCTTCTTGGTGATTGGATTTTCTCTTAGACTATCTATTATCTAGTGAAAGGTTTATGTTGGGTTTTTCTCCCTTGTGAAGAAGGGTTTCCCAAGATATCTCTTGTGTATTTTGTGTAGGGTTATGTTCTTGTGATCTTGGATAATTGTATGATGCAATTAATGCTTAGGATTTATACTTCATGATACTTATGGTATGAAAAATTGAATAGAATGTTAACAAGTTGATCAAACATAAAAATTCAACATGGTATCAGAGCAGTGTTCCTGAAAGAAGCCATTGCACAAGATTCTCCAACACCTTTCTATGCTAGTCGTCACCTTCTTGCTGCAATTGCAAAAAAGGCCTATTGGCCTAAATATATGCACTATTAATTCCCACATTTAATTATCAACTGGGGCTCATAAGCTTCGAGGTACAAGCGCAGGAAATGCAGGATCAGAGCATATGCTAACCTAATCTAAAGTTGACAAAACAATCTTCAAACCCACATTGCAGGAAATTAACACTAAGGATTCATCACTGGGACATAGGAATAATTTAGTGCTATAAATGCTTAGATCACAGTCTTTCATGCACTTAGGGTGATGTTCGTGTGATTAATCATGGGTAGCTTACTTAAGTTTTTTGTCCTTCAATGATTATTTCCTATAATGGATCCACACTTAAATGCAGTAAAATAAACAAGCAAATGGAAATGAATTCAAATGACAGGAAATAAACTAACACCTTGGGAAAAATTCCAATGCAAGAAGGCCATATCTCATGAGTTAGACCTCTAATCTGTCCATTGGCGATTGAAGCTCTGTGAAATTAAAGTGCAAGGAATCCAAAGGTACGGGAAATAAAAACTAAGTGCGGGAAACTCAAAATCATCAAACTCAATCAACACCTAAGATTCTCTTAGACTCAAAACCACCCTTTTAAATGTATACACCAATCATAAAGAAATAATGAGTGAANTGCTAAAGTATGCATGGATGAAGAGACACATTTTGGAAAGGATAAAGTTCTCATTGGACTTGTATAAATAGAGAGAACTATCTCTCATTTTGTCATAACAAACTTGGATCACTTTCTCTCTCTTGTGTAGCACTAGCCTATTGGGATTCTAGCACACTTCTTCTTGGTGATTGGATTTTCTCTTAGACTATCTATTATCTAGTGAAAGGTTTATGTTGGGTTTTTCTCCCTTGTGAAGAAGGGTTTCCCAAGATATCTCTTGTGTATTTTGTGTAGGGTTATGTTCTTGTGATCTTGGATAATTGTATGATGCAATTAATGCTTAGGATTTATACTTCATGATACTTATGGTATGAAAAATTGAATAGAATGTTAACAAGTTGATCAAACATAAAAATTCAACATGGTATCAGAGCAGTGTTCCTGAAAGAAGCCATTGCACAAGATTCTCCAACACCTTTCTATGCTAGTCGTCACCTTCTTGCTGCAATTGCAAAAAAGGCCTATTGGCCTAAATATATGCACTATTAATTCCCACATTTAATTATCAACTGGGGCTCATAAGCTTCGAGGTACAAGCGCAGGAAATGCAGGATCAGAGCATATGCTAACCTAATCTAAAGTTGACAAAACAATCTTCAAACCCACATTGCAGGAAATTAACACTAAGGATTCATCACTGGGACATAGGAATAATTTAGTGCTATAAATGCTTAGATCACAGTCTTTCATGCACTTAGGGTGATGTTCGTGTGATTAATCATGGGTAGCTTACTTAAGTTTTTTGTCCTTCAATGATTATTTCCTATAATGGATCCACACTTAAATGCAGTAAAATAAACAAGCAAATGGAAATGAATTCAAATGACAGGAAATAAACTAACACCTTGGGAAAAATTCCAATGCAAGAAGGCCATATCTCATGAGTTAGACCTCTAATCTGTCCATTGGCGATTGAAGCTCTGTGAAATTAAAGTGCAAGGAATCCAAAGGTACGGGAAATAAAAACTAAGTGCGGGAAACTCAAAATCATCAAACTCAATCAACACCTAAGATTCTCTTAGACTCAAAACCACCCTTTTAAATGTATACACCAATCATAAAGAAATAATGAGTGAACCAAATGCACAAGAGTAATGGATATTTAATACAATGGGAATTTAGAAGAAATGAATGAGAATACAAGCTTACTAATTTTGTACTCTGAAATACTTGCATACAAAGAATAATACCTTTTGAATCTAACTAAGTTTTAGGGAGAAAATAATGAATAAAGAGTGATACTTGTTTATTTATGCATTCAAAAGATTGTGTATATGATAAGGTCTTAATGAATTAATCAATCTCTGAAGAAATAAAGAATAGAAAAATGGAAATGAGATGGAATGGAGATATGATTATGTAATGGCATAGATCTAATGCATGATGGGTATATGCATATGACATAATGGATTAGATTCGAAACAAAGGGCAAATGTGTGGACATAATTCATGGGTGTGGCAGAGTGTTTGTGGGAAGAATTGCAAGTGGAATATGAAGAGTTGATATTTCATACACAAAGATCAATTGTAGAAATCCCAACTCTCCAATTGATTTCAAATATTACATTTTAGGCAGAAATCCCAAAAATTTGGGTTTTTCATTAATTTGAGCAGATTCGAGTTAGGGATCCACCCATATCTTCCAAACCAATTCTAATTTTGAAAACCTTCCCCATGAATTACTCAATTTTCCATATTTTAGACAAAACCCATATCTTTGAATTTCTAGATCTGATACCATATGCACGAAAATCGAGGCACAAGTTTGCAGTTTTAGATTTTTGCTATTTTTTGCATAATCATTCCCCTTGAGCTGGAGGTCCACACATGTGATATGGGTGAATTATTCCACATGTTTCTGCATGTAAACATCACTCTGGACAAAACCCATGTCCTTGATTTTCCTCTAGAAGCTTTCCAAAATTTTGAACTATGTCTGGTACCAGACGGTTGTTGATGTTGGTACCAGACAAGTGCAACATTGGTACTGAATGAGCTGAGTACTAGATGAAATGGAGTGTGGGTATCGGATGATTGCGCAGGTACCCTTTGACTGTAGAACCTTCTGGTACCAGATGACTTGGAGTACTGGATGAACGCAGTATTGGTACCAGACGAGTTGACTACTAGATAACATGGAGTGTGGGTGCCAGATGACATGGAGTATGGGTACCATATGACTGTGCAGGTATCGATTGATTGTAGAACCTTCTGGTACCAGATGAATTGGAGTATCGGATGAGCGCAGTATTGGGTACTAGAACATGAAAAATACAGGTATCAGAACATGGACAATGCATGTACCAGAACCTGAACAGTATAGTAACATGTTGCTTGGACATAGAAACATAGGATTAAACCACCATCAAAAAAACTATTGTATAATCATCCTTTTAATCACTAAAAATAAAGAAAATTATGTATTAACCACATATGATGAATAACATGAGATAATGGAGGTTTATGGTGTAATTAGGGATATATTATGGACTAAATGCGGGGAGAAGGTGTAATGATGAGTGTATTTGTATGGCAGAAAATATGACAAAACTGGAGCCCAACAAGGCCCTTACCCTTTTTCCTTGTCAAGCTAGTTTTAGCACTTTCCCTTGGACGTTGGGCCTAATCTCTTCACAGAAAGGCACGACCTAGTCCAACACATCACCTGCAACTTTCAGATTGCAAATTGAAAGAGTTTGGATTTTCAGCCCTAGGGTTTCTAGGGTTTCTGCAAATTTTGGTTTATAGGGTTTCTGCAATCATGGTGGGAAAAGTTCCTGTGGAAGATAGGATTGATGGAGCCTCTAACTTCAACTCCTGGAAATCAAGACTACTCATCACTCTATAAGAGACTGACCTAATAGAGTTTGTGGAGGAATTTGTACCAGAACCAACATATGCGTTAAATAAAACATAGTGGAAGAAAAATGACGCTAAGGCTAGAAAGATAATTATTTACTCTGTGAAAGATCATCTTATTCCTCACATCTCCTCAATGAAGACAACCAAAGAGATGTTTGATGCTTCGAAGACGTTGTTTGAAAGTAAGAACACTAATAGGGCCATTGCCTTGTAGCATCAACTTCAGAATATTAAAATGACCAAGGAAGATACAATTGCCACCTTCTTCATGAAAATTGATGAGATAATAGATCAATTGGGCGCCATTGGAGAAATCATCTTAGACGGAGAGATGGTAATGCTAACCCTCAATGGTCTTCCAATTTATTGGGAGCCATTCATCCAGAGTATCAGTGGATGATCCAAATTGCCTAAGTTTGATCGATTATGGGATGACTGCACTTAGGAGGAGATAAGACTTGTTGTGAGAGGTGAACATAGTTCCCATCATGATGAAAGTCATGCACTTGCCTCTCATGCAAGGAAAGGCCGAGGAAGAGGAAAAGGTAATATTTCAGAGGAAATGAAAGCCACATTAGGCTCGTGAAAACAAGGAGAAAGACATGTCAAAAGTTCAATGTTACAGATGTGATAAATATGGACACTTTGCCAGAGACTGTCCTATACGAAAGGAAGGAAGGAGCCATGCAACCACTAGCAACGTTGATGGAGATCCACGTCACACTAGATCGGATCCTACTGAAGAATTATTCTTCATCTCATCTCTCTCAGGTACAATTCCTACTACCAATAATGTCTGGTTAATTAACAGTGGTGCTTCCAGACATATGACTGGATATAAAGAAAATCTCACTTAACTAGTAGAGAAGGATTCTCGGTTACATGTTGTACTTAGTGACAATGCTAGAGATGCTGTGAAGGGAACTAGAACCACTTCCCTTCAACTAGACAGAATTATTCCACTTCATTTGAGTGATGTATTGTTTGTACCGGGGATGAGAAGGAACCTTGTCTCTATTTCAGCCTTAGAGGACAAAGACTACAAGGTTGCCTTCTCCGATGGAAATTTTTTTGCATGGCACAATAACTCTAGTATGGATTCAGCCAATGTAATTGGTCTTTGAGAAGATAGCTTGTACAAATTGACAGTTTATCCAATTCAGGCACTTGTGCATGATTATATTAGTCCAAGTGAGATTTGGCACAAAAGACTTGCTCACTTACATTACAGAGCTCTTTCCACTCTGGGGAAGATGGTGATTGGACTTCCACTACTTCATGTTGAGAATGATGGCATTTGTAGAGGTTGTGCTCTTGGAAATAATGCCAAGGGGATGTTTTCTAGTAGTGATAATAGATCCAAAGGAGTCTTGGATCTAATACATTCAAATTTTTGTGGACCTATGACAATTGTTTCCTTGTGTGGATACCTATACTATGTGATATTCATTGATGATTACTCAAGGAAGACATGGATTTACTTCTTGAAATCCAGGGAGTCAGAAGAAGTCCTTGAAAGATTCCAAGAATTTAAAGCTCAAATTGAGAACCTGACCGGAAGGAAGATAAATATCTTGAGATCAAATAATGGAGGATGTTGGTTATCCTTTTACTTATATCATGTCTGAATTTATTGACCCAGGGTTCATGTCTGTTCAGGTTTCCAACAAAGCCTATAAAACTATCGGCCCTCCTGGTAAACCAAAAGGCAACGCCACACACAAGGTTCATTGTGTCGTCTCACCCGAGATAGTCTTAATGGGTGGCTGCAATACTCAGGTGTTCGCAGCCTAGGATTGAGTCCTAGATATGAAAATGGTGTGCTGAGAATTCTATTATAAATTATTAATGCAATACACAGTTTATGATGATTATGTAGGAAATATAACAAATCATTCATTCATTATATAAATATCCACTGAAAGACAATAAAGACATTCATGCATTCAATCACATAACACATATGTTACCGTGGTTCACCCCCTCCTAAGCTACGTCCACAAAGATTTGGCTCTCAGCTCTTTTATTATAGTTGATATGTCACTACAACGCCACATGCTTTACAACCCTTCTCAGTTGGTTCGAGATCTACTATGAGGGAGACTAAATCACACCAGGATCCTCAGCGATCTAACCCTCAAGATCTACCCTCCTCAGTCCATTCTATCTCAACAACTTACAAAATTAGGTCATACAGTGAAACATTACATATCAACTCGCTACAATAATTCGTTCTCTAATAATGACTCGTCTCCCAACCATAGCAACCTTGCTATGAGACCTAGGTATCTATATTTATACATTCATGGATTGCTAGTCAATACAATACATTGCCAAAACCTTAACCCTAACATCGTTAGGTCTTCGATGCATGTGCGCATGCTACTATTCCTTCCAGTTGTCGCTTTCCTCGTGCATGCTTTCTTTCCAAAAATTTCCTTTATTTCCGCTTTGTTCTGCTTCCAGCAAGCCCCCAAAAATGACATGTGGCTTGTTCCGAGTCACCTAACCTTTGTGCGCTTCTTCGATCTCCTTGGTTATCGCTTGGAACTTTTCCTTGAGATTTTCTTCTTGTGTTTTCACCTACATGGTCTTCTCCTTGAGTGTGTCTACTATCTATGTTGCAATTTCATCATTGATTAATCATGTGCACTCTGCTTGAGTCTGTGCTATATGTGTCTTGGCTTCCCCTTCCTGTGTAAGAACTTCTACCACTCACTCTTGAAGAGGTTTCATTTGGTCCTGACACTTCTTTTTCTGTGTTTGCGCAGTGGTGAGTTATGCCTGTAGTTTCTTCATATCCTGCGCCCCTTTGGCACGCTATGTTATAGGCATTGTTTTCTGTGTCTGCTTGTGATCTTGGATAGCTGCGCTTATCCTCTCTCCTTCCTTGTCCCACCTTTGGACTTGTTGATCCTCATCTAGCTTTGTCCAAAGTTGTGTTTCATTCTCAAACAAGTCAGCTGTTGTGCTAACCTGTCACTCTATCTCCTATAGCTTCTCTACTGCTTCCTACTTCTTTTGCTCCTTTACTACCGGTGGAGTGGTGGGTGTGTGTTGTTCACGAAGATTCTCGATATCCCTCTGATATTGATCGATTACATGCGCAATCTGATCAATCTTCTCTGCTGCTGTGAGTTCATCTCTTTGCGCGGTTTGTGGAATATTCTTGTAAGTTCCTGCTACTTTTCGTTCTAGTATGTTTGTGTGCTCCCTCTCCTCTTGGGTTTCAAACTTAGCATGTTCATATATTATTTCCAACGTGTCCTGCTTCTCCGTTGCTTGTTGTAACTCAGCTAAGTCTGTGCGTGCCCCAGACTGCACTTCGTGGGTAATGCTAACCTATAATTTGTATAGGGCTTTGGATGGTATTTGCAAAAATACCAATTGGATTTGGGGTAATTCCTTTAAGGGTGTCTGCCCCACGATCTCATCCATGCGCAACATACTAGGTGTAATGTGGAATGTTTCACTCGATTGCGGTGTTGTGTGGATTGAATCTCGCTCCTGTGATTTAGGTTCTCCTCCTTCCTATGGCATTGATGGCCCTGTTCCCATGTTGTTGCCTATTTCGCGTGCTTCCCCAATTTGTTTGAGGAGTTGTCGCATGTCTGCCATCTCCTCCTGAATTTTGTCCCTGTGGTGCACAGCGTTGTCAAAATCCTCGGATATACAATACTAGACCATTCGGGCTATCATTTCTCCATCATCCTCCATGATCGTATATTTTGGAGGTGTCCTCCATGCCTTCATCTTCTTGTGCATGCCTCTTGTCTGTGTAGGTGGTCTCTTTTTAAGGTCTGGTTCTTAGGGATTGGGACTTGGTGTGGTCCCTTGCGCAGCCTCGGCCTGTTTCAATTGTTCTTTGGTCGAATGTGGATTATCGTTCTTCCCCTTATGGGTCCTCATCTTCATTGTGCCTTCGTTTGTTTCCTTTGTATTTGTCTGGCCAATCCTCCATTTATTGGGAACTGGAACTTCTTGAGGATGTCTTTGCCCCTGCCCTGCCTCCTCTTTTGTTGTCCTTTCTGGAAAGTCTTGGGTGAGGATTGGAATCTTCCACTTGTCTTCCCAATATTTGATCACCATGTCGATGTCGCCCTCCGTGATACGGTAGCACATTTGTAGCCACTGCTTATTGGGGTCCTTCTGCGCCT
This sequence comes from Picea sitchensis, assembly GCA_010110895.2. Lineage (NCBI taxonomy): Eukaryota > Viridiplantae > Streptophyta > Pinopsida > Pinales > Pinaceae > Picea > Picea sitchensis. Next base: position 36,631 of record SNQJ01S0050664.1, on the reverse strand, counting down.
GTATCCACATCGCATGTCATGTGGCCTTGAAGTTAGAAATATCTCGATACTGTGCGACAGTCTCTGGTGTTATTCTCCACATGTTGTAGATGGCCTCCTGCAGGTCGCGAAGGTATCCTTCGAATACAACTACATTCATTTTCTTGTGCTTGGCATTTGACGTGATGCCAAGTGATAAATACCTCACTCCATAATTCAGCTTGGGTCTAGTGTTGAAGAATGTGGAACTCAGTTCCTTCCATCATATGATAGCTATCAACATGAGTAGCCATGAGTAGTGGAATTATGTTCCTAGATCCTGTGCATCCTTGCATTCGTCCAGAAACAAATTCAAGAGGTAGGGTGCCCATCTAATTGATGTTCCTTCAATGCACTGAGCTATTACTGCAACGACCCCGACCAGAACTTCCTCCCTACAACATTTCCTTAGCAGCTTGCAGGCCAAGATTTTTGCGGCCATTTTTGTTGCGGCATCATTGATCCTCTTGCTTATGATTCCTCATGTCCCCCTATCCATACCATATTTCTTCTTCATTTCCTCCACAAGTGCTTTCTCCTTTGACATATCGTCGAGGAATTGCACGGGGTCCATGCCCCGAGATGGCAATCTTGTGATGTGCCCAATAAGCTCTACGTCTATTGAGACGAGTTTGTCCAACCATATGTCCTTTCCATGTGTGACTGCTAATAATTGTTTTGATGCAACCACTGGTGTATTGTCCTCTTCCAAAGTGTGGTAGATCTAGCAGACCCAAAATCCCTGTTTTCTCCAATCCTGTTGCCCACTGGAGTGGTTGATCAATCAGTTCCCCAACCGCATTCACTCCCACAGAATCTAAGTATACTCTTTTTGCAAATTCTGAAAACTTGTTTGTGTCTGCTACATCATGATCCAAGCATTTCATCTTCTCGATCTATCCCAGCAAGTCTGGCTTCACCTTTACCCCATCTGGTATACACGGCAAAACAAGGGCTGTGATGGGTTGCTTGCAAGGTGACCTAGGTACCTGCTGCTTGTCTTTCTTCGGTGGTGGTTGGTTCGAGGTTCCAGCGGCCATTGTTTGTACTTCAACATAACATTCTGGCAAATCCGTGACATCTTCTACTATTCCTTCCGATGGGTGGTCTGACAAAGTTGCTTGAGATTTGTATGGCTCGGCTGCTGCTTCCTGGTACATCGTCATTCCATTGACTCTCGAAATTGCTTTGGTGTTTTCTGGCTGCGCCTCCTTCAGGGTTTTTGCGTCCTGGTTCTAGTGCTCCTGTGCCTCTGCTGGCATATCTATATTCATGCCCTCCACTGCTGGATGTTGGGTTTCTTCCACCATAGGTGTGGGGTTCACCGGTGTTGTGTCTGGGGATGGGATTTCGTCGACATTGACGACCTCCGACGATTGTTGTTCACCTTCTTCCAATTGTACATGTGCTCTGGTTCTAACCCTGGGTTTTCTAGAAGTTTGGCTTGCTTCTGTTTGCTTTGGTGGTGCCATGGCGGTGAATATCGATTACTCACTAGGCTCCACGGCTTCTGCAACCTCTGTGAAGTTTTCTCTGTGCTTTGTATACGCTCTCGCTCTCTATTTCTTCTCTAGTGTTGTAATAGACTATTTTCTCCCGCGTCCGTGCTTTGTATGGGCATCGTATGAAACTCGTTGAAGATGCTTCCTTTATGACGGGTTCAATGAACCTCTGATCCCTTTCGTACTTTCCATTACTCTCCCTCGTCATCTTCAGTTGGCGTGATTAATGCGATGTCCCGTCAGACCTTTCCGACAGTCAATTCCACATAACTCTGTTGTTTCGTATTGCTTTTGTCGTCTTTCCATTTCCCACTTGTTTCCCTTTTGACCTGGCCGTTGGCCTTGTCCTCGTTGATTTTGTATTCTTAATTGTGACCTCTNTTTTTTTTTTTTTTACTATGCAATGGGTGGTCGACTATCCTTGTACAACTTCAGTCGGCTTTCCTTGATCATCCCTCTGAATTTTGCGCTTGATAAGTCTTTCAACTATACAACTTCTCCATCTGTGACATATTTTACTTCGTACAGTGCTAACCAGTGCATCTTTAGCTTTCCTGGGTGCCAATGCGATTTGTTGTCATACATCAATACTAGATCTCCTTCCTTGAAAGTTTTCTTCTTGATGTGTCTGTCATGCCAAGCTTTGTCTCTTGCTTTCTGAACTTGTTGGTGGAATCTTGCTAAGATCCGGTCTTCCTCCATGGTCAACAACTAGTTTAGTCTCTCTTGTAATGTGCCTCGTTCTATCATGTGTGTAATTGCTGCTACGCGCAAACTGGGTACCGAAAATTCTAATGGCACCACTACTTCTTGGCCATACACCGGTTTGAATGGTGTGTGCCCTGTCAACTTCTTGCATGTTGTCCAATAGGTCCACAATACTACTGATATTTTAAGGTCCCAATCATCTCTATTGACATTACATATCTTTGTCAGTGTATTCTCAAGGATTTTGTTAAAGGCTTCTACTGTGCCATTTGCCTGTGGGTGATATGGTGTGCTCTTCTAATGATGGACTTCAAATTCTCCAGTCATCGCATTGATAGTGTTGTTAATGAAGTGTGTTCCTGGGTTGCTCATCAAAACTCTTGGGCGCCCAAATCGGGTGATTACTTGTTCAAATATAAAGTGCGTTGTTTTTTTTGCGCTGCAATCCTTCACTGGTGCTGCTTCTGCCCATCTTGTTAGGTACTCCATCGTGTTGATGATGTACCTTTCTCCTGTTCTTTTTGCTAGTGGGTTGATTTCTCCCACAAAGTCTATTCCCCATTTATCGAATGTCTGTAGTGTTACCTGTAGTCGTAGTGGAATCTCGTCTCTTATGTTGGGTTTACCTACCCTTTGACAGACATCGCATCTCTGGTAGTACTCCTTCAAGTCTCTATGAATGGTTGGCCACCATAGTCCTACGTGCAATACCTTTTGCGCCGTAGCTTTTCCTGCGTAATGTCCTCCTACTATTCCCTCATGGGCTTCTGTTAATACTCTTGGTCTTTTGTGTTGTAACACATATCTACGCAAGATGTTGTCTGCACCCATTTTGTATAAATGTCCCACAATCATTTGATAGTCTGCAACTCGGATTACCAGGTTTCTCTTTTGCGTGATGTTATATTCCTGCGACGCAATACCTTTTCTCGAGTACTGAATGATTTCTGCAAAATATTCATCAATGATCTGGACTGAAAATATCTGTGCGTCTGGAAAGTTGTCTTCTAAATTCGTAGTTTCTTCTCCATCTGTGACCCTTGACAGGGGGTCAAGTCCTGCATTCAGTTTTCCTGGCTTGACTATTACTTCGAAGTCAAATTCTTGAAACAACAGTAACCATCGACATATTCTCCCCCCCAACACTGGCTTGTTGACAAGGTATTTTATGGATGAGTGATATGTGAACATCTTAAAGTGTTTTCCCAATAAGTAATGTCTGAACTTCTATAGTGCCTAGACCATAGCTAGGCCTTCTCTTTCTGTGGTGTTGTAGTTCTGTTCTGATTCTGATAGCTTTATGCTCATAAAGGCTATAGGGTGGTCTAACTCTCCCATTCCTAGCTGCGCCAAGATAGCTCCAAGTGTTATGGCTGATGCATCTACATGCACGTGGCATATCTTCTCCTAGTATGGAAATACTAGTATTGATGCGGTGACCATCTTTTCTTTCAGCATATCCAGACCATGTTGACACTTTTCATTCCATTGAAACTTTGTATCCTTTCTTAACAATTTCTCCATTGGCGTGGTAATATGTGTGTATCATTTGATAAACTTCCTATAGTATCCTATGTGCCCCAATGTTGCTCTTAGTTGACAAATTGTTTTTGGTGGTGGTAAGTTCACAATTACTGCAATCTTTGCAGGATCTACTAGTAAACCTTGTTTGCATACTATATGGCCCAATAGTATCCCAAACAATGTTCTGAATATACATTTTTTTTATGTTTAGTGATATCTGGCACTGCCTACATGTTTCTAACATCATCCATAAGACCTCTACATGGTTTTTCAACAAACTATAGACTATCTAATCATCCAAGTATACCTCTAGAAACTGGTGGATGAATTCCTTAAACATAGCGATGACTACTCTGGAAAATATTGTTGGTGCATTCTTCGGTCCAAACGACATGATTGTGTACGAGTAAGATCCCCATTTTTTCGCAAAGGTGGTCTTGTATCTGTCTTCTTGTGCTACCTTAATCCGGTGGTAGCCTGAGAATCCATCGGTGAATGAGTAAGCTTTGTGTCCTCCTATATTCTCCAACACTTCATCCGTGAAGGGTGTAGGGAATGGGTCATGGAGGCATGAATCATTCAACTTCCTCAAGTCGACACATATCATTATCCCTCCTTGTTTTTTGTCCTGAACTACCATTAGGCTTATCCATTCAGATTCTTCCACTGGTTCTATGATTCCGACTTCAAGCATCCTGTCAATCTCAACTTTGATTTTCTACTTATATATTGGGTTCAGTCTGTATGGTCATTGTGTGATCGGTCTTGCTTCAGGTTTGAGTGGTATCTTCATTTCTCCTAGCTCTCTTGCTATACCCTTAATCTATGTAAATGTTGTGGGAAACAGGTCGAGGTACTTGCACGGTAACTATGTTATGCTTTCTACTGTTTGTTCATCCCAGTAATCTCAAATACTGGCCATTTTGGGATTCTCAACCATCCCAATGTCAAATTTCTTTACCTTGATCGGCATACCAATAACTTATGATTCTATAGGTGGGCCTTCCACTTCTCTTTCACCTTTCGCTTCCTCGATCTGAATATCGCGTGCATCATCTTCATCCGGTGCTTCCTCCTGCACATGGTAACAAGACAACAATTCTTTGACTGTCTGCTTGTTCCATTGTTGTTCTTTTGTTATGATTTCAACTTCTGGTTCGTTGAAGAATATCACTCCTCTTATATATTTAAGAGTTGCATCTATGTTATGGTTCTTATGCTCAAATGAGAAAGTGACTGTAAAATTATGTTGCAATGTCGTCCAGGTCGCAGTTCCTGGTCTGTATACCAGTTCGTTGGTATGTCGTCTAAGGTGTGTATGAAATTATGAGACCATTCCTCTGGGGGTATCAATTTCCACAACATTCTTCACTTCTCCAAGTGTTCCACTGGTGCCCCCTATCCATCATACCTCTGTTGCTTGTTGTTTTTTTGTTCTGTGCTGAACATTATGTGCAGTAATCGCTTACATTGGTACCAATGTCTGATTGTTTCTTTGTGTGTGCCCCACCATCTTGCAGGTGTGGCCTTGAGTGCTATATCAAGTGCTAAGAGTCTATGATTCTCTTAAAATTCATCTTCATACTGTGCCAAGAATAATTCCAGATCATTTCCTCCGTGGAAACTAGGTGGTTCCCTTATTTCTGTGCCTACCCATCTTACTGCGCGGTCTATTTGTGCACATCTTCTCGCGGAAACTTCCTGTAGCCTTTGTTTCCAATTCTCTAAATCGGTGTCTAAGTCTGTTGAAAATGAAGTAATTATCCGCCAACTGAGTATCCCATCTACACTTGGGTTCACGTAATCCTCATCATGTGCAGTTGCTCTGTACAACTGGTTGATCTCCTCTAAGTCTAAGCAAGTGAGCTCTACAAACCTTCCCCCTTCTGATGGGTCTAATGGCACGATGATCCTATATTCCCCTAAATCAAATGTCAATTTTCATGTCTTCAAATTGATTATGGCTTGGTTGTCAAATGCCCAATCCAACCCAAGCAACGCTGGATATGGTGTTGTGTCATCCACTATTTCAATCACTTCAAAGTCTTATTTAGCGAGCACTCCATCCAGATCTACTGTCACTTCTTTTAGTCTACCAATTGGTAGGACTTTGTGTTGGTTTTCTAGTTTCAATTGAACATGTGAATACTCTAATGTGGGCTCTCCCATGCATTGCCATGTCTTTTTTGGTAATACATTAACTTCAAATCCTAGATCTAGTATGATGTCTCCCATGTTGAAATCTTTGATGTTTGCATTGAGTCTGAACTCCGTACTTGTTCTTCTCCTTGTATATAGGTGATTGACTATTTTTTGTTCTAGTTTTCCTTCCGTCTCTATACTACATCTTTCTAATATGTTTTGCAGTGTTTTCACATATGATGGATCATTCAATACTTTTATACATGATTGCAAAAAGCCCTTGATTGTACTTACTTGTCCCATGGGTTGCATTTCGTTGGTATGATCCAATAACAGAGGCATCTCATATTCTGGTGCTTCCTTGCTTTGTTGCGCAGTTGAAGTCGACGCGATGTCCTCCTTCTGAAATTCTTGTCGGGCTTGCTTAAATATATCATTCTCATTATGTGCGTCGAACTACTTCCTTGGTTCAACTTTCTTCTTTCCCCACTGGTGTTGTACTAGCTCTCTTCGGACTGCGTCGCTTCCTGTTTTAGCTCCTCTGTGGGTGACTATGTTTATGTTTCGTCCTTCTTCCCGTGCTTTAGCTAAAATCCACTGAACATTTTGGTTGTTCTGGTTCCTCTTTTCCTAGATCTTTACTAATAAGATTGGACATTCTTCCGTATCATGGTCTGATGCATGACAATACATACAAGTTGCTGGTGGAAGTGGACATTCCCTTGTACAATGTCTCATTTGTTGACAATTCTGACATACCACTGGTCCTCTACCTCGTCCATAACCTTGTCGTGTTCGTCCTCCACCTCTGTAGCCCACTTGATCTCCTCTCGATGCATTATACTGAGGCACTTGATTATACTGCGCGTTATTGTACTGAGGTTGTGCTGTGTTGTACTCCAGTTGCGTGATATTGTACTATTGTTGCACAGTGTTGTACGGGGCTGGAACTTGATTAAATTGTTGTGCAGCTTTCCCAATCATCATTTCTGCCTACACTCTATATGCATCTAATGTCCTTTGTCGCATCAATTCCATAGTCCTACAATCTTTGTCATCGTGGCCCACTGACTTGCAAAAGTTGCAATATGAACTCTTTGGGACTGTCTGGTATTTCTGCATCATTGGGCAGTGATATGGATCATGGCCCAATTTCTTACAAACTTCGCACCATAGTCCTCCTGTTGGTAATGGATTTGGCATTCATGCTACCATATACTACGTGAATGTTGGACATTCATTCTTGTGGTGTCCTTCCATCCTGCATGTAGTACACCAAACGACTTCTCGTTTGTCCTTACTTTTATTCTGGTTTAGCTGGAACGTTAAGTTCTTCAAATCCTCCTTCATTTCTTCGATGGCTAGATCTGTCTGCTAATACTGATTTTCTTCCAGTTGCAGGGCTGCCTGTAGAGCCTTTGCCTACGTCTAAAACTTTTGTTGTCACAATGGGTATTTTAAGTGTGGTAGCAGTGAATTGACAAACAGGTGCCTATGTTGCATATCGGTCATGAGGTATTTCAACTTTCCTTTTAAAAGCTTGAATCGTTGGTTGATTTCCCAAACAAATTCTCCTGGTTTATGTCAGATTTCTATCATCTCATTTATGTATTGATCCTCTAAGCTCGGATTCTGTAACTCATTAATCAATAACTTCTTAATGTATGTCATTGTCCTTGTCATACCAGGTGCATTGTTTGCATCTAAACTCATGTACTAGTCTAGTGCACGATCTCTTAACGTAATAGCTAACTACGCAAGTTTGGTATCTTCATCGGTGATCTGTTTTGCTTCCCAGATCTTTGCACAAATGAACAAATGTTTCTCAGGGTCTTCTGCTGCTTCTCCTCGAAATTCTGGTAACTTGATAGTGGGATCGTGTCCTGCCATTCTTAATGTTGAACTACTACCTCCACGCGGTGTAGATACTTGAATATTGTTGCATGAACTGGCTCCTCGAGTTGTTGCTCCTCGTGTAGACGTACTTCCTGTTGTCTGACTTCTTCTAAACTTCGGTTGTATAAACAGTAGTGTTCTCTTTGGTGTATTAGTCGCACATGGGTTTATGGGTTCCACACTAACATTAATATGGATAGGATTGTTGCCTTCTCTTCACATTCTTGGACCTCTCGTCTTCCTCTCATATGTTGCGCACAAGATTTCCTCAATCTGCTCCACAGCCCAGAGATCCTCTACCTCTTCCTCATCGCTCGCCAAGCCTTCCCTCATGGATACAAATCTCTTCTTGGTATTCACCTTGTATTGGTAGGGTACTCTTCTACGCGTCTTTCCAGTTGTTGCCAAGATCCACTTGATCTGGTCGTAATCCATCATGATTGGGTCCAAGGGTTCCTTCGTCTTTCCCTTATCCTTTCCTCCTTCCATTTCTCCTCTTTCTATCAGTGCTTCCACCCTTCCCCCATTCACACAGGGAAATTTAGTTGTCTGACTCCATTTTCATTACACCTTTGTTGTATAGCAGTATCTTAATAAAAGTATACAACGATCTAATGTACCTTCCTTGAGGTCCTTGTAAGAACTCTTTCTCTGCTACGCTGTACGACTTCATTGTATCTATTGCAAACTCTGTTATAAAGCCTGCTACAATACTATCGAGCCAAAAGTCTACTGTGCGGGTGAATTTATTGTTCACCTGATGTAACTCTTCAATCTGTACTGGGGTCCACTCTAACTATCGGATCCAGTTAGTTGCATGGGTATCCTTCAACCTTAGTATCCACTCTTGCAATAAGTGTGGAAAATCACAGAAAAAGACTTCATGCAAATCAATAAACACATATTTCTCAAGATATTTGCAGGGTGTATCTTTAGGGTTTCTATTATCTTTCTATGCAAACTCGAGCTCTTTTGTCCTCAACCAGCTTTCGATCTCTGCTTTTGTGGGATTCCACGGTCTCAACATCCCCTTCTAGTGGCTCATTGTTTTCTTCTCGGCTTTAATATTCTCTTGATCCGCCTCCCACGGATCTTACATATCTTTTAACAGATCTTCAACCTATCTCATCTACTCAGTCCTCTCTTGTTCCTACCAATGACAACGAAACCATTTGTTGGTTATCCTTTTACTTATATCATGTCTGAGTTTATTGACCCAGGGTTTATGTCTATTCGGGTTTCCAACAAATCCTCTAAAACTATCATCCCTCCTGGTAAATGATCCGGATTTATGTAGGAACACAATGAAATACAGAAATACACATAAACGTAGAGATGCAGCAGAAATAAGACTTTATTTCATTAATCACAAATGACTGAAATATGCTTATAGACAGAATAGAAATAAACTAGCTAGGGCGATGGTAGCTTATCTCTGAGAAGAGATGTGGCTGCTACTCGCATCCGTGAGAAGATGATTACAATGAGGCTCTAGAGGCCTTTTTACAATAGACGAGAATGCCAAAAGTCATAGACATCCAAAAACCTAACCCTAGGAGATGAAGAATGACATCCAAAAAACCTAACCCTAGGGAGATGAAGCGCCAAAAGTCATGTAATACTTGGGTGTTAGTGCATCAACTTCCTGTGGTCGTAACTTCTGCATACATCTCCATTTTAGTCGTGTGATAGCTCGCTGGAAAGCTATCGTCGCAGGGAGATTCATTTTGGGGGTTTCAATCATGCCTTCGCTATCATTGAGAACCTATCTCAAAACCTTCATTTAGGCCCTCAAAATGGCCCCGGAAGTTAAAACCTGCTAAAAATAGTAAATTGTCAAAATTGCCAGAAAACTGTTTTGAGCCAGTCGGAAAAGATGGGTGGCCACTGATATCCACCTGGATCAGTAAACTAGAAGGAAACGTCACGCATAGGGTGAACTGCGCCATCTCACCTGAGATAGTCTTAATGGGTGGTTGCAATACTCATGTGTTTGTAGCCTAGGATTGAGTCTGAGATCTGAAGATGGCGTGCTGAGAATTCTATTGTAAATTATTAACGCAATACACAATTTATGACGATTATGCAGGAAATATAACAACTCATTCATTCATTATAGCAATATCCATTGAAAGACAATAAAGAAATTCATGCATTCAATCACATAACATAGATGTTACCATGGTTCACCCCCTCCTGGGATACATCCACAAAGATTTAGCTCTCAGATCTTTTATTATAATTGATTTGTCACTACAACGCCGCACACTTTACAACCCTTCTCATTTGGGTCACGATCTACTATGAGGTGGACTAGATCGCACTAGGCTCCTCAGCCTACGATCTAACCCTCAAGATCTACCCTCCTCAGTCCACTCTAGCTCAACAACTTACAAAATTAGGTCATACAGTGAAATATTACATATCAACTCACTACAATAATTCGCTCTATAATAACGATTCGTCTCCCAACCATAACAACCTCGCTATGAGACCTAGGTATCTATATTTATACATTCTTGGCTTGCTATCTGTTACAATACATTGCCAAAACCCTAACCCTAACGTCATTAGGTCTTCCATGCATTCATGCGTGCTACTCTTCCTTCCAGTTGTCGATTTCCTCATGCATGATTTGTTTCCCAAAATTTCCTTTCTTTCCGCTTTGGTCTGCTTCCAACAGAGGAGAATATACCTCCAAGTGTTTCATTGATTTCTGCATTGAGGCAGGGATAAAGAGGGAGTACATTGTTCCTTACAACCCTCAACAGAATGAATTTGTAGAAAGGAAGAACATGTCTATTGTGGAAGAAACCAAATCAATGATCCATGATCATAGTTTCCCAATGTTACTTTGGGCAGAAGCATCCATGACTGCAATATATGTGTAGAACAAAAGTCCTCACAATATTTTAAAGAACATGTCTCCTGAAGAGGTCGTCACCAGATTTAATCCTAAAGTAGGACACTTCAGGATATTTGGGTGTCTGGTCTACATTCACGTACCCAAGGAGAAAATATCAAAACTAGAACCCTCTGGCAGGAAGGGCACATTTATTAGGTACAGTGAATCATCGAAGGCATATCAGATCTACATCTCAGGGCAGAGACAGATCAAAGTGAGTCGAGATGTTTCCTTTGAGGAGGAAGTTGCCTTCAAAAAATCGAGAAGGTCTCACATAGAGACTGACAGTGAGAAAGAGGAAGAAATGGTGTCTTCCCCACCTCACACCCCAATAGTACAGAGAGAGCCAGACGAGCCAGTAGAGACTATTGAGCCTATTGATCCTATTGATCCCATTGAGACAGTACATCCTATTGATGTTCCTAGAGAAATTACAGTGGGTCGAAAAAGACCTGCCTAGGCTCGTTAGACTTTGTAGGAGGTAGAGGGACATGCATCTCCTCGTGGTACTTTTAGAGAAAGTAAGAGACCCTAGAGATTCTCGAGTTATATAGCATCCATGAGCCACATCATTGATTCTAAGCCTTCCAGTTATGAGGAGGAATCTAGTCAGCCAGTATGGAAGGATGCCATGATGGAGGAGTACCAGTCCATCGTGAAGAATGATGTGTGGGACATTTTTCCAAGACCCAAAGGGAAGTCTGTTGTGACTTCCAAGTGGATTTATAAGATAAAACATGCAGCTAATAGAAGCATTGAGAAACACAAAGCAAGATATGTGGCTAGGGGATTCTCTTAGGTGGAGGGAATAGACTATGAGGATACTTTTGCTCTCGTTGCTCGATATACCTCCATTCAGATGATTATTGCACTTGCTTCAACCTTGGTTTGAAGACTACATCAGATGGACGTGAAGACATCCTTTCTCAATGGTGATATTGAGGAAGAGGTGTATATCGAGCAGCCATATGGATTTGTGATTCATGGGAAGGAGTCCCATGTTTGCAGGTTGAAGAAAGCTCTATATAGACTCAAGTAGGCCCCTCGTGCTTGGTATGTGAGGATTGATGGATACCTGATGAGTTTGGGTTTCAACAAGAGTGTCGTTGATGCCAACCTGTACTATAAAGTTGACAATGGTGAATCCATGATTTTGATCATGTATGTTGTCGATTTATTCCTCACCGAAGTAGAGCATCTCATTACTTGGTGCAAGCATGAGTTGGCTTTTGAATTTGAGATAAAGGATCTCAAATTGATGAATTACTTCTTGGGACTTGAAGTATGGAAAAGAACTGATGAGATATTCTTGAGTCAAAGGAAGTACACAGTTGAGATCTTGAGGAGATTTGGCATGACAGATAGTAATTCCATGACCACATCGATGGTGGCTAATCTGAAGCAGCCTAGTGAGACTTCTTCCGATTCAGACTTGATTGATTCGACTATGTATCAACAATTGATTAGATCACCGATGTATCTAGTTAATACCAGAGTTGATATTTTCTATGCAGTGAATGCACTTAGCCAGTTCATGAGTCAACCAAGATAGATACAATGGGTGACCACGAAGCACGTGTTGAGATACTTATGAGGCATGATTGGATATGGCCTCAGATATGATTCTAGTATCGACATGAGATTGTAGGGATATGTCGATTGAGATTCAGCAGGAAGCACAATTCATAGAAAGAGCACCTCTGGATGTTGCTTCAGCCTAGGGTCTGCCATGTTTTCCTGGTGCATTAGGAAGCAAACTTTCGTGGCCCCGAGCACCAAAAAAGTCAAGTACATTGCAGTATGTATGACAGTATGCAAAGCAGTGTGGATTGATGGATACCTGATGAGTTTGGGTTTCGACAAGAGTGTCATTGATGCCAACCTGTACTATAAAGTTGACAATGGTGAATCCATGATTCTGATCCTGTACGTTGTCGATTTATTCCTCACTGAAGCAGAGCATCTCATTACTTGGTGCAAGTATGAGTTGGCTTTTGAATTTGAGATAAAGGATCTCAAATTGACGAATTACTTCTTGGGACTTGAAGTATGGCAGAGAACTGATGAGATATTCTTGAGTCAAAGGAAGTACACAGTTGAGATCCTGAGGAGATTTGGCATGATAGAAAGTAATTCCATGACCACACTGATGGTGGCTAATCTGAAGCAGCCTAGTGAGACTTCTTCCGATTCAGACTTGATTGATTCGACTATGTATCAACAACTGATTGGATCACCGATGTATCTGGTTAATACCAGACTTGATATTTTCTATGCAATGAATGCACTTGGCCAGTTCATGAGTCAACCAAGATAGATACATTGGGTGACCATGAAGCACGTGTTGAGATACTTATGAGGCATAATTGGATATGGCCTCAGATATGCTTCTAGTATTGACATGAGATTGCAGGGATATGTCGATTGAGATTCGGCAGGAAGCACAATTGATAGAAAGAGCACCTCTGGATGTTGCTTCAACCTAGCGTCTTCCATGGTTTCTTGTTGCATTAGGAAGCAAACTTTCGTGGCCCCGAGCACCAAAAAAGTCAAGTACATTGCAGTATGTACGATAGTACGTAAAGCAGTGTGGCTTCGCAAGATCCTTGCAGGATTTTTTGGTCATATGATGGATCCCACCGTGATACATTGTGACAACCAGAGTTGTGTGAAGCTCTTAGAGAATCCAATATCTCATGACAATACCAAACATGTTGAGATCAAATATCACTATATTAGTGATATTTTGGAGAGGAAGGCATTTCGAATGGAATACCTTCCTATCGATGAGAATATTGCAAGATGTTCTCACCAAGCCCCTTGCCAAGTTGAAGTTCATGTAATTTCGTGATAAACTTGGAGTGACAGAGACTGTCCCTCTTGTTGAGAGGGAGTGTTGATGATTGCAACTTTGTGAGACATTCTTCAGGTCTTCTCCCCAAAGCAGTGGGTTGGGTCGACTTGTGCCTTCTCCCTATCTTCTCCCCGATGGAATAAGTTGGGTTGACATGAAACTGGTCTTCTCCTCAGTTGTGTTGGGTTGGGTTGACCTGAGACGGGTCTTCTCCCCAGGTGGATGGGTTGAGTTGATCTGTGGGGATGCCCCTGATCTTCTCCCCATATCGAGCTAGGTTGAATGCTCCTCTGAGAATGATTTGAGCATGACACTTGTCAGAGGAGTAGAAATCTATCCTGGGAAGACACCCAGCGTTCCATGGGAGCAGACCATGTGGACATGTCACTTGGGAGTTGACCAAGTGGACACATCATGAGGGAGAAACCCTTGATGATGATGATGACTTGCTCTAGTGGGCCGTACCCCCTAGAAGAAATGAGGACATTCACACTGGGTGCAACCATGTGTGACATATTGATGCAACCTTTCACTATGATGAACATAGACAAGAAGAAGCCCAATGTCTTGTGTAGAAGACCAATCAAAAGCCCAATGTCTTGTGTAGAAGACCTAATCTACTAAAGTCGGCCTAGATGAAGAGACACCTTTTGGAAAGGATAAAGTTCTCATTGGACTTGTATAAATAGAGGGAACTATCTCTCATTTTGTCATAACACACTTGGATCACTTTCTCTCTCTTGTGTAGCGTTAGCCTCTTGGGATTCTAACTCACTTCTTCTTGGTGATTGGATTTTCTCTTGGACTATCTATTATCTAGTGAAAGGTTGTTGTTGGGTTTTTCTCCCTTGTGAAGAAGGGTTTCCATATATATTGTGTATTTTGTGCATGGTTATCTTCTTGTGATCTTGGATAATTGTATGATGCAATTAATGCTTAGGGTTTATGCTTCATGATGCTTATGCTATGCAAAATTGAATAGAATGTAAACAAGTTGATCAAGCATAAAAATTCAACACTAAAAAGTTGTTTCGGTTGAGGATGGAGGACAACACGGGATATTTCAGTTGATAGAGTATCAGATTGTGGAGTTCACAACCTCGACATCATTAAGAAACCTAGGTGCACTTTATCTTGACAACCGATTGAGTTTTGATAAACTACAAATAAAGCATGAATTTCCTAACTTTCCTTGAAGGCTATTTCTTATCGACATATTACAGATCTTGTGGGGAAGAATAGGCTCATACAAATGTTGAATGATAAGTATTTATCTTTCTGTAAAACCTGCATCAACCTCTAGAAGAACATATTGGACACATTTGAGCATCCTCTATATCCTTGGCTTTTAGAGGAGCAGATTATGCAAGGAACCACCACAATGATTTCACGGGGTTTCCTAGCAGCAAATTATCATTACCAAGTGGTGGTGGATCTTAATAGGGAAGTCAACCTTTTTTTGGTGAGGACCGAATCTTCCGGATGTTTTTTAAGAGATAATCCTATTTTTCTTAATGCACTATGGTTTTTGATGTTTCATGATGCAAATGATTTTGTGAAAAGGATGACCACTGCACAGGCCCTTACATATCTGTGGGTTCAAGGGCAACATGCAATTTAGTTGAATATTTTGATTCTTAGATTAGTCAGAGCATATATTTGAACTTCTCCATTGAAACAGGCAGTTCTAAAGGCAATATGAAAATTATTGACAAAAATGACTAGATTTTTAAAGAACATCTCATTGTGCAAAGAGAACTATATAGCCATTTGTGGCTATACAAATCTCGCAAAACCTTTCTTCTATGGTGAAATTTTCTGTTGTGTGTGATTTGGATTTGGACTTTGAGACCATTGATTTGTAGAATTGGCTTGTTCATTCATGCTAAAAACAAATCGATGAGCTTGTGGATGTGGAAGACGGATGACAGTGTTGAGTGTTATATGACATTTTTAAAGGAACCGAAACAAAGAGTTTTGTTAAACCACCTGTTTGATCAATGGAAGAGATAATTATGTTGTTCCATTGTCTACTTTTTGTTTTTATGGTCAGCATAATGATGTGTGAATAATGCTCACATTCCATGTTTAGGAGGTCACCATCAAGATAAAGGGTCATAAACCAATGTATTTATCTTTCATAGATTGTTGTATTGAGGAGAATTATGTGATTCAGTTTTGAGAAAATATGTAGTGTCCCTAAGGCCGAGCCCTTTGTAAATATGGTTTATGAAATGAATTGTAAATCTACGTTATAGGTTGGTGAGCCAAGTTTTGTATAAGCTGGTAGGCTTATGTTATTGTTAGGCCAGAGAGCCTAAGGGTTGGAGGCCAAGGGCCCGATTTTGCACCTACATGTATGCAACACATTAATAAAATATAAACACCGCCATGTGCAGACCGACCACGATGAATGAGTGAAGGGGGACTAAGCATCCATAGAGAGGGCAAGGAATTAGGGGCTGGAAAGTGGGAAAAGGTGCTAAGTGTTGAGCCTAGGGGCTTAAGCCTTGGGAATATTAATTTATTAATCATTCCAAAAGACATGTGCATAATATGCTTTTACCCTAAGTCCTTTTGGAACTCCACGTGACATCCAAATAGTGGGAGGAGCACATGATGTTGGAAGCATGCATCTTCATGGGCGACAAGTGTCATCCTAGGCCCATGCAAATAAAATGGTGGAGATGATTCATGATGGCGGTTCTCCTCCATTCCACCCGACTGCCTGAGCGCGTACGGGCTCTGAGCGATATGATTGACCTAACCTCTGCAGAGAACCCTTATACATCTTCTGAACCAAAAAACCTATGCTCGTCTTGAGAATCTGTGTGCATCCTCTGTCTGAGATCGAGCATGTGTGTGGAGTCTATATCCCAAAGACGTGACAGTGAGCCATTTGGCCATTACTGAGCCTATAGGAAAGTTGCGTCAGGTTTCCCTGTTGATTGTTGTGGCCACGCAGTGCTGGACTATGTGTGGCTTGTTGGCCAGTTGAGCAACACTCTCTCAAGGTGAGAGAGGTGATTGAGGTTGGAAGAACAGGTGGTGTGGCCTATGAGCGATTCTCTCTAGGTGAGAGAGTGTGAAGAGGAAGGAGAGAACTCCTAGAAGGAACCCTATAGCTGTCACAAAGCCCAAAGACTTCCGGTCCGATCTGTTGCTGTAACCCAAGGCAAGGGAGGTTAGCAGCCGAAGGACTGTCCGGGTGACAGAGAAGGTGTATACTCCTGGGGTGGAATAGGCATGTGGGGAAGGAGGGTCTATGGGCAGTGAGCATGAGTGGTTCCTAGGAGAGAATCTCTTCCTTGTGGTTGTGTGTTGTTTTCCCTGTAACCTCGGCCTAGCCTAGGATTCCTTACCTTGGGGTGGATCTTAGTCCCAGCTCGGGGGTGACCCACTGTTGAGCTGATGAGCAGTGCGGTCTAAGGCTGGGAAGTTCGTGGAAGGCCTACACTTGGTTGGTGGAATCGACCATTGTTTCAAATATAAGTATCAGATGAGGTTTTATTCATGTATTCTACTGTGCATATCAATTTAATGTCAATGCTATTGTTTGTTTGTTATAACGGTAAATAACATGAGTACTCTGAGCATTAAATGAATTTCTTTGATTAAATGCATGTGGATTATTTTATGCCTGTATGAGTTATGAAAAAGGTGTGTTTCAGATTGATAACTAACAGCGATTAAGCCTTGGTAACGGAAAAAGGTGTGCTGCAAATTGGTATCAGAGAAAGGTTTCGACACTGAGCCTTGATGGTCCAGTTGAGTGGTCTTTGGACCAAGGGTGAGAGGAGATATTGTGTCTGGAGGACCATTTTCGGACCCTGTTAAGCTCAGGAGGTATAGCGGTGTTGCAAAACTGCAGTCGGTGTGGTCTATGGCCATAAAGAGAGAGAACTCCACACCAATAGTGTTGGAGCCTTAGGATCTGTTCGAGAGAGAAGGTGAACCCTCATGACCGTTGGATCTGGAAAGTGTGCACAGGGTTTAAAATCCCTTTTGAATTACACAGGAGCGTGGGAATCGCGATACGTGAAATCCAAAAAACCTGAAACACAGTGGAGATCTACGTGGTAGATCTAGGAGGAAGGCTCGACCGTTAGATCTGGCGGAGTCGTGCTCAAGTTAGTTGTGAAACCTTTCAGATTTTGCAAAGTCAGGAGATGGGAAGTGAGGGAGGTGAACACCTCTGAAAACCCAAAACCCGAAATCCCGAAATGATCTACACTGTAGATTGTAGGAAGGAAGTTGATTGTTCGATTCAGCAGAGGAGTAAACCGCATTTTCGGGATTTCGGCAGATGGAAGTTTGAGGTGTGGGGTGCACGAACTCTCGATGCCCGAAAACCCAAAATGCTGAAAAGATCTGTCCCGTAGATCTGAGAGAGGATATAACCATTGGATTCTTTGCTTGGAATGGACGTGGGTGCACGGATGTGTACCACGTGCCATAGAGTTGAAAAGTCGAGCGAGAGCAGTGGGACCCAATGACGTCACCGAACATGACGTGGACCCTCCGGAATGTGTCACGCGCCACTATGGTTGAGGGAAACAGCTATGTTGTGGGCCCGGAGAGTAAAGTGAACCAAAATTTTGGATTTCAGGGATTGTAATGACAAGGAGTTAGAAGTCACTGCATAAGTAAACTT
The DNA here is from genome assembly GCA_010110895.2 of Picea sitchensis. Taxonomy (NCBI): domain Eukaryota; kingdom Viridiplantae; phylum Streptophyta; class Pinopsida; order Pinales; family Pinaceae; genus Picea; species Picea sitchensis. The sequence continues at coordinate 18,428 of SNQJ01S0050664.1, read as the reverse complement.
TTGGGTACCGAAAACCCGCAGTTCTAAAGTTCCGAAGCCATCAGAGATGGAAGAACCATAGCAGATTTTAAGGGCGACAGCTGTGCTGTGGGCCTGGAGAGCAAGGACACTAAATTTTCAGAATTCGGGAATTGAGACGACAAGGGTGGGAGTCGTTGCATCGTGAATTTCTGGTCACAAAACCCCAAAAGGATCTGGACCGTTATATCCAGCTCATCGAGGATTGTTGGATCACATATAAGAAACCGTGTATCGGATTTTGGGGATAGGAGTGACAAGAGGTTGGGAGTCACTACATAGTGAACTCTTAGGTACCGAAAATTCTAAGTCTCGAAGTCCTGGGTACTGAAAACCAGAAGTCTTGAAAGTTCTGAAATACCGAAAACTAAAGCTCAGAAGTCCCTAAATTTGTAGAGCCGAACAAGAGCTCAGAAAACTTATTTGAATCAAAACATTTTTTTGTTCTTGTTTACGTTGGTTATGAATGTTGTAAATTTTCCTGAAGGTTAAGGGCCTGACAAGCCTCGGATTGATTGCACAGAGAGTGTGTGTGCAGAGTTCAACAAGTGTCGGGACAGTCCAAAAACCGACTCCGAGTATGGAATGCGAAGAGGTGCAGATTGCCTCTGAAACATAAGACGAATGGGAAGGAAAGGATGTCAATGTAGGAGTCAAAGGATCGAACTCCAATGGCCATGGAAGAAAACTAGACAAGGAGGGACACATAATGAAAATCATTGAAGGATTGCAAAGGGATGCCCGGGCTCACCAAGCTGATAGCCAAAAGCTCATGAAAGTTAGGGATCGGCAGGGTGAATTCAACTTAAAAATGTTGAAAAGCCTAGAAAGAATAGAAAGGAAATTGGGGAAGGGGAGAGACTCAAGTAAGACAGAGGGTCGCAGAACCCCTGAGAAAAGAAGGAGATCAAGAAGTGTCAGGACTCCTGAGAAGAGAAGGAGATCGAGGAGTGGTAGCAGACATCTTGGTCGCTCCCAAAGACATTCCAGTAGGGAGACACACAGTAGTTCAAGCTCGTCTCCTACTAGAAAACACCGGAAATCTAGAAAGGATCAATTGAAAGGGGAGATGAACCAGATTAAACCTCCTATGTTCGATGGTGAACACAAGAAGGAGGAATATGTCGAAACATGGTTGCTAGGCACGAGGAAATATTTCCAATTGCAGAATTATTCTGCCCATGCAGAAGGAAGAATTGCAATGTACCAACTGAAAGGAAAAGCATCTATGTGGTGGGATCAGTTTCTGCATGTGCAACACATTAGAGAGAAAGAGGTCACTTGGAAGGAATTTAAGAGGTATTTCGAGAAGAAATACCTGACTAAATGATACTATGACAGAAAGATGAAGGAGTTATTCGAACTCAAGCTAGGCAGCATGACTATTGATGAGTATGAATGAAGTTTTCTGGAACTACTGAAGTATGTTCCATTCATCAAAGACGAGCCTGTCAAAATTCAGAGGTATCTGAGTGGGCTGCCACCTTCCATTGGTGACAAGATTCAATATGATGATCCTAAGACCATGGAAGAAACCATAAGAAGGACGAAATGCTTGTATGAATAGCAAAGAGAAAGGCCTATCCTTCAGAAGGCTTGGGATGACCAGAAGAGGTTTAAGAAGGAACAAAGGCAGAAGGGAAACAAGCCTCCCTTTTTCAAGAACAGTCCTTGGGGACAGTCATATTTTAGAGAGCCCAGGAAAGTTGAAGGGAGTGAGAATATGCCAAGACCGCCACCTATGGAGTGTTGGGGCTGTAAAGGGAACCATCGGTACAGAGATTGCCCCCACAGAAAAGATAAATCAAGAACTGTCCATACTGTTCAGCAAGCTAAAACAGTGGAGGATATGGGAAACAGAATGTCGAGGATCTACGCAGCCCTAGACAACAAGCAAGCAAAATTTCAATCGCACATGATTGAAGTGGAAGGTATGATTAACAATCGACCACTTATTATTTTAATAGATTCAGGGGCTAGCCATAGTTATGTAGATCCTAGGGTGGTGGAAAGTTTGTGTTTAAAAAGAAGCAAACATGAAAAGTCTTGGCTAGTGAAGTTGGCCACAGGAACCAAAAGGAAGGTCATTGAATTGGTTAAGTCTTGTTCAGTGGACATGAAAGGAATGAGCACTAAGGCTGAATTGAATATTCTTCCTTTAGGCTCATATGACTGCTTAATTGGGATGGACTGGTTGGACCAGAAGCATGACCTTATGGACTGTTGTAACAACAGGTTTACTTGCCTGGACGAAGAGGGAAATCAGTTAACAGTCCAAGGAATTCCCAGAGTCATGGTTGTTAGAGAAATCTCAGCCATGCAGCTGAAGAAGTGTTACAGGAAAGGTTGTCAGTTATTTGCAGCCCATGTGGGAGAAGCATCCAGTGATGCAGTCTCAAAGCTGGAAGACCATGAGGTACTCACAGAGTTCAAGGACGTATTTCAGGAGGTACCTGGACTACCTCTGAAGAGGGACATCGATTTTTCTATAAATCTAATGCCAGGAGCAGCTCCAGTTTTGAAAGCTCCATATAGAATGAGTACGCCAGAGCTAAAGGAGTTGCATTTGTAGCTCGAAGAGATACTAAGAAGGAATACATTCGCCCTAGAATGTCACCTTGGGGAGCCCCGATCTTGGTCGTGAAGAAGAAAGATGGGACGTTGAGGCTGTGCATTGACTTTCAGCAGTTGAATAAGGTAATTGTCAAGAACAAGTACCCTCTGCCAAGGATCGATGATATTTTTGATCAATTGAAGGATGCGAAAATATTTTCAAAAATAGATCTCAGATATGGATATCACCAAGTGAGAATAAATGATGAGGACATCAGCAATACCACCTTTAGAACAAGGTATGGTCATTATGAGTTCACGGTGGTGTCATTTGGACTGTCCAATGCGCCTGTTGTTTTCATGTGCTTAATGAATGGTGTGTTCAGAGATTATTTGGACACGTTTGTCATAGTCTTCATGGATGACATCTTGGTGTACTCCAAGACAGAAGAAGAACATGAGCAACACATAAGAATGGTGTCGCAGGTGTTGAGAGAACACCAGTTGTACGCCAAGATGAGTAAGTGCTCATTTTATCAAAGGCAGATTCATTACTTAGGGCACATTATATCAAAAGAAGGGATCGTTGTGGATCCTGAAAAGGTTGAGGCCATTCGAGAATGGTCAATGCCAAGGAATGTGGCGGAGGTTAGATCTTTTATGGGTCTGGCAGGCTACTATAGAAGATTTATAGCCCGATTCTCAAAGATAGATCACCCTATCACTTCCTTGAAAAGGAAGGAGAAGAAGTTCCAGTGGACTGAAGAGTGTGAAAGCAATTTCCAGCGATTGAAGCAGTTGTTAACCAGTGCTCCAATCCTAAAGATTACAGATCCAAATAAGGATTACATGGTGTGCACAGATGCGTGTAAGGAGGGGCTGGGAGGAGTTCTCAGCCAAGAGGGATTTGTAGTCTGTTATGAGTCCCGAAAGCTGAAAGAGCATGAAAGGAATTATTCCACTCATGATTTAGAGTTGGCAGCAATTGTCCACGCATTGAGGAAATGGAGACATTACCTCATGGGAAAGAGATTCGAATTGAGAACAGACCACAATGGTCTGAAGTATTTATTTGATCAACCAACTTTAAATGCCAGGCAAACCAGATGGCTGGAATTTCTGTGCGAATATGACTTTGGTATCAAGCATATCAAATGGAAAGAAAATAAGGTGGTTGATGCACTCAGCAGAAAAGTGCACAAATTACATGCTACATCCATTAGCATGTACAGAACTGAGATTAAAGAAAGAATTTTAGAAGCTGCAAATGTTGATTTGCAGTACAGAGGTTTGGTAGCAAAGCTACAGCAGCATGAGAGACCACAAACCAAGGAAAGTTACACCTTGGGAACTGATGGCTTACTTATGTATAAAAACAGAGTGTATGTACCCAATGTCCGAGAATTGAAGCTGGAAATTCTAAAAGAAATGCATAATGTGGCTTATGTTGGACATCCTGGATATCAGAAAATTGTGGCAGTAGTCAAAAGCCATTACTTTTGGCTGGGTCTGAAGAAAGAAATTGTCGAATACATCGCTAGATGTATGGAGTGCCAGAAATTTAAGGCTGAGCATAGGCACCCAACAGGGTTGTTGCAGCCTTTACCCATCCCTGAGTTGAAATGGGATGTTGTAACAATGGATTTTATCACTGGATTACCCAGAACCAGCAAGCAGCATGATTCAATCATGGTGGTGGTGGACAAGCTTACAAAAGATGCCCATTTTATTCCACTGAAAACCACCCACAGAGTAGCTGATGTTGTTGATATATTTTTAAAAGAAGTTTCACGCTTACACGGAATTCCTAAGACAATTGTGTCTGATAGGGACCCAAAATTCACCTCAAATTTCTGGAAAGGACTGTTCAAGGGATTCAGAACGAATCTGAACTTTAGTACAGCGTATCATCCTGGGTATAATGGATAGATAGAGAGGATGAACAGAGTAATAGAAGACATACTGAGAATGTATGTGATGGATAAACCTTCAAGGTGGGAAGACTACCTGCATTTGGTAGAATTCGCCATCAATAATGGGTATCATGCATCGTTTAATGATAAGAATTAAATAGAATCAAATGATATCCAGGATATCATTTGATGGAGGATGAAATGATAAGAATTAAATAGAATCTAAAAGCTGCCCAGGACAGGCAGAAAAGTTACGTTGATAGTTATAGAACCCATAGAGAATTCAAAGTGGGTGACCATGTTTTCCTGAAAGTGAAGACTAACAGGAGTTCCCTGAAGTTGGGAAGTTGCGCCAAATTGGAAGCAAGATTTTGTGGGCCATTTGAGATCTTGGAAAGGATTGGGCCAGTTGCATACATGCTTGCATTGCCTGCATCTATGACTATACATAATGTGTTTCATGTTTCACTGCTTAAGAAATATGTATCGGATGCTAATCATGTTATCGATTGGAATGTGATTCAGGTGGAACCAGAAGGTGTCCTACAAGTACATCCTGTGCGCATATTGGACAGGAAAACCAGACAGCTCTGGAATCGAGCTATAGAAATTGTAAAGGTCCAGTGGACCTGGTACGGTCCTGAGGACGCAACATGGGAGCATGCAGATGCTATGTGGGTGGAGTACCTGCATCTTTTTTAAAATTTTGAAAAGCTTGCAGAGACAGTGTAAGGTTGCACTGAGGACAGTGCAGAAATAAGGGGAGGGGGATTGTAGTGTTCCCAAGGCCGAGTCCTTTGTAGATCTGGTTTATGAAATGAATTGTAAATCTGCGTTATAGGCTGGTGAGCCAAGTTTTTTATAATCTAGTAGGCTTATGTGATTGTTAGGCCAGAGAGACTAAGGGTTGGAGGCCAAGGGCCCGATTTTGTACCTGCATGCATGCAGCACATTAATAAAATATAAACAATGACATGTGCAGAATGACCATGATGAATGAGTGAAGGGGGACTAAGAATCCATAGAGAGGGCAAGGAATTAGGGGCTGGAAGGTGGGAAAAGAGGATAAGTGTTGAGCCTAGGGGCTTAAGCCTTGTGAATATTAATTTATTAATCATTCCAAAAGACATGTGCATAATATGTTTTTACCCTAAGTTCTTTTGGGAGTCGACGTGACTTCCAAATAGTGGGAGGAGTGCACGTTGTTGGAAGCATGTAGCTTCACGGGTGACAAGTGTCAGCCCAGGCCCATGCAAATAAAATGGCGGAGATGAGTCATGATGGGGGTTCTCCTCCATTCCACCCGACTGCCTGAGCGTGTACGGGCTCTGAGTGGTACGAATGACCCAACCTCTACAGAGAACCCTCATAAATCTTCTTAACCGAAAAACCTATGCTCATCTTGAGAATATGTGTGCATCCTCTGTCTGAGATTGAGCCTATGCGTGGAGTCTTTGTCCCAAAGCCATGACCGTGAGCCATTTGGCCATTGCTGAGCCTATAGGAAAGCCACATCAGTTTTCCCTGTTGATTGTTGTGGCCACGTAGTGCTGGACTGTGTGTGGCTTGTTGGCCAGTTGAGCAACACTCTCTCCAGGTGAGAGAGGTGATTGAGGTTGGAAGAATAGGTGGTGTGGCCTGTGAGCAACTCTCTCTAGGTGAAAGAGTGTGCAGAGGAAGGAGAGAATTGCTGGAAGGAACCCTGTAGCTACCACAGAGCCCGGAGACTTCTGGTCCAGTCTGTTGCTGTAACCCAAGGCAAGGGAGGTTAGCAGCCGAAGGATTGTCCGGGTGATAGAGAAGGTGTATACTCCTGGGGTGGAATAGGCATGTGGGGAAGGAGGGTTTGTGGGCAGTGAGCATGAGTGGTTCCTGGGAAAGAATCTCTTCCTTGTGGTTGTGTGTTGTTTTCCCTGTAACCTCAGCCTAGCCTAGGGTTCCTTGTCTTGGGGTGGAGCTTAGTCGCAGCTCGGGGGTGACCCACTGCTAAGCTGATGAGCAGTGCGGTCTAAGGCTGGGAGGTTCATGGAAGGCCTGCACTTGGTTGGTGGAATTGACCACTGTTTCAAAGATAAGTATCAGATGAGGTTTTATTCATGTATTTTGTTGTGCATATCAATTTAATGTCAATGCTATTGTTTGTTTGTTATAACGGTAAATAACATGAGTACTCTGAGCATTAAATGAATTTATTTGATTAAATGCATGTGGATTATTTTATGCTTGTATGAGTTATGAAAAAGGTGTGTTTCAGATTGATAACTAACAACGATTAAGCCTTGGTAACGGAAAAAGGTGCGCTACAAAATACATTGATATTAAAGTTCTCAATGGGTTGAAAAGAAATTGTAATTTGATATAAGGGTCGAGTGAAATCAACAAAAATTTTGATTCAATATCCATTTTGACAAGTTAAGTTTGGTCATAATTGGAATCAACTACAAATTACACTAGAGAATTTATCCAAAGTTATTATGTCCTTTTGATTAAAGAGTCGGAGTCAAAGTAGGGAATATTTTTTTGAGTTAAAGTTAAATCAAAAGTCAATGAAAGTCATTATGAAGAAGTCAAGACGTGAAATCATTAGCTAGAGGATCTAATTGGTAATTGGAGTCAAGTAAGAAGTCATTAATGTGAAGAAGGGTGCATGATCGGTAGTACCTGACACCCAAGCTTAGATTGATGGTAAGTCACTGCATAAGGATTTGTTAATCAAAGAAGTTAAATTGTCAAAGTTGCGAGTCTAAAAGACAAAGCAAATTGAGAGAGTTATAGTCAAATGTCATTGTTGTAAGTATGGGTGAAAGAAAAGTAAGGTTATTGTTTGCACAAAAGTGAGTCTAGGTTAGAACGGACCATTCTGACAACTAGACAAGTTTTTGTTTTTTTGCAAGTATCTAACATTATGAAGACCTGAAGAGTCAAAATCAATGACAAAGTTAAGTTGTACAAGAGACATGTTTTGTAAGAAGGTGAATGAAAAAAATTGTAGGTGTCTTGTTGGATGCAGACGTCCCTCCTACAAGAAACCATTTTATGCAAGTAATGCAATGGAAGATTCAGGATTAATCAAGAAGATGACTAATGAAAAGAGAAGATGATGTTGACTCCATGACAAAGAAATGCAAGCAAAAAAAGAATATTTTTGTAGAAAGAGAAAAGGAGATTTGTGGCAGAACCCTACAACAAGAAAGTTGTAACAGAAAGAAGAATAATTTCCAACTGTGGTTGGGTAGAATTTGTAGAGGCAGCTCCACAATCACGATGTGGGTAGAGTTGTCTAGAAGCAGTAGGTGAAGCTCTTGAAATAAAGTGAGAAAGTGGAGAAGCCTACAACTATGGAAACTAAAGAGAAGAGAAAACTCATAAGGTTCTAGCAAAAGGAACCAGGAATACCAAAATGCCAAGTTCGGGAGAAGAGCTTGGTTAGGTGTTGTCTAGCAGGGTGAAACAAACTTGTTACTGCAAAGGCTATTTACAGCTCATAGTGAGTAGGGATAAGCTCACAGGGGAAGAAACAAGAATGACTATGGATAGTCAAGTAAAGGGTTCAGAAGGAAGCCACAACAAATCGAAAGAAGACATAGACTTCATGCTAGAAGAATATGACAATGAAAGTTGAAATCGAACCACTCCTATGCGTGAACAAAAAGAAGCAAGAGGTGAGACAAAATGATAGGGAAAAGGATGTAAAGAAAGCAAAAGAAAGAAGCGGCACAAAATAGACACAACAAAGCATCATGAATGAAGCAGAGAAAGTGAGAAGAAAAAAGAGGCAAACAAAGCAAGGTATAAATAAAAAAATATTGTGTGGTTGGAAATGTAGATACAATAAATCCATGAAGTATAAAATCCCTAGTAGTTTACTGGTTTTTAGTAATGTCTTAGACGAGAAATTTGGTCTTGGTCATATGAAGAAATATTGAAATTGTAGATACCTGAGTTAGATATTGATGTAAGCCTTATGAGACAATGTATACCCCCATAAAGATCATGGTAATCTAAAACTCATTATGTAATGTGTGTCATCATTTAGTTGTGGTAAGCATAAACCACTTGAGGATACGATGGAGCAAAGAAAACCATGAGGCAAAGATTTGCAAGAAATAGGGAACACATGGACATAAGTCCATGAAGAGTTTGTTCCTCGGGAGTGTGATGCAAGAGCATTGACAACATGGTTACAGGTAAGCCACAAACCTAGGAGAATGATGATGATGATAATGCAGGGGGAGTAATAGGTACATTAATGAAGACTTGCAATGGAAGAATGGTTAATGAGCCATATGCGAGAAGGAATTTCCTAGAGAACCGGTGGATACAACAGCTAGTTACCCATGTACTCTAATGGATGGCTACTCTTTTATCTAGACTTCAACGATGTTCATGTGTTGTAGGTACAAGATGAAAGAACATTGAGGATGACCAAGGAAGATGACCAAATAAAATCGAAGTTGAAGACAAAAGGATGACAGAGGGAAAGATGGAGAAGAGATTAGTTTAATGAAGAATACTCATTTAAGAGGGACATGAAGGAATAATTCCTACTTGTAATGTTTAATGAATAATATGATGGAAAATGTAATAATTTACAATTATTCTAGAAAGACTACATAGGAATGAGAGATGGAGATAAATGAGTAGATGTAGGGATGAAGATTGTTGAGAGAATCATTGAGATCTTGTGGAGAGATCATAGGAGATCGTTACAGGGATAGTTGAAGAAAAAATAGAACTAATTTTCCAATTATCATGTATTTTTTATGATCACCTCATATTATATAGTGAAACATTGGAAAGTGATTGTTTAATAAAATTTGCCCTTCGGGGGTTTAGGATTATATTTTCCAATGTCCCTTGCTTTGTGTGTGTATTCTGGTGTGTGCTCTATGTCATCATGTACAATGGTATGGACAATCCGTACATGTTATCCTGCATGTCATACAACAGTTTTATGCTATTTTTGGTGTTTTCCAACAAGTTATACCTCTTAGTCATGCTATACAAGCTTAGTTCAGATTGATTTCGATAATCGTGCAATCGTTGGTTTTAAGTAGCTTGTGGAGGTTTCCTTGTAAAATTTTCGAAGGAATGAAAAGCTATTTTTTAAGGAGTAATTACCTATGTTATGTGAAATTGATTTTTTTTCTTCTGCTATTTAATTTCCCACAAGTGTGTGAATACTACAATGGTCTGAAATTTATTTCTGCATTAATTAAATTCAACAATCTACTTGTTTGATTGAGATCATAAGGACTTTAATCACATGGTCTCAGAGCTTATTTCTTTGATTAAGATTCTCTAGGATTTGCTTTGATAAATCAACTACAGTGAAGAGGGACCAGTAGTGAGAGAGTTTTAAAGTTTCATTTTCAGATTTGGGATTTTGTAGAGTAGATACCAGAGAAGGCATCGACTAGTCTCATGTTTGAGGACAGATTGGATGGTGCCTCAAATTTCTTATCATGAAATATGAGAGATATACTCTTTCTAGAAGAGAATGATCTTTGGGATATTGTCAAGGACGTTGCTACTCTTCCTATAGATCCACAACAGTTGATAGCTCACAACAAGAGGGAAGTGAAGGCTAAGTGGATGATATTGGATGCCATAAAGGATGATCTGATCCCTCATGTATCCTAGAAGAAGGCATTGAAGGAGATGGTCGATGCCCTGGTTAGTCTCTGATGGGTGTTCTATATGCACTAAAAACCCTCAATTAAATTGTCAACCCGGGGTAAGTAAACTTAGAGTTGTAGCACTATATGTGCCAAGGCAGAAAGTTAGAGGAAGTATAGTCTAACTAAGGAGATGGTCTATTTGAGGGCTAGCCTACTTAAGCAAACACTATCAATGAGCAAACCCCATTAAGGAACTTAAACTATTCACCCTAAGCAACTTTTAAACAATGGATCGATGGATTGTCGTAAAGAGGTAAATGAAAACCCTAATAATGAGCAAAAGCAAGCCATCTATTTAATCTATTCAATTTAATGAACAATAGCAACAACAAACTAGTCTAATCAATCTATTCAAATAATGAGCAACAACAAGAAGTAAACAAGCAAGCAACTACCCTATTAAAACTTATACAGCAAGTAAACTAATCAAAACTACTCAACAGGTAACTAATTAACTATTAAGCAAGTAAACTCTATTCTTAGGATAAAACTCATAATTACTTCTAATCTGCAAAGGGAAATCTTAACCTATTGAATTAAAAGCATCATGACAATATTCAAATATTAATCAACAACTACTCCTAATATACAATAACAAGAAACTTCAAATATAATGATGATGATTATGTCTTTGGTGTCTTATGACGTCATGATGGCATCTAACAATTAGTGATAACTCAAGAGGAATAATTTCAATATTAACTTCTATGGAGAAATGAAAGGTATGAATCAGGCAATCTAATGAGAGCTTAGCCATCATAGAAGAGATACCAATTATCCTGAAAATCCATGTGATCTCTCAATTTATGAATTCATCATCAACAATAAGAAAACACTATCCTGCTTAATTCAAATGCACTTTTACACTAATATAAGCAAATTCATACAATTAGAAACTTATAGCTAAAACTTAACTTAAACTTAAACTTCTATTTAGAAGTGCAAGTTAAATCTAGAATGGCAATTTCACGAAATAAACTAAACTAATCCTATTATTAACAATTCAAATTGCAATTTGAAATTCTCATAAAAACATGATTCAAATTCTACTTCTATCTCAACATACTTAAGGAAAATTGATAAGCAAACTAAGAATCAAAATCAAAGCTAGCAATTATTCATCCATCGAAACTTTGCCAAAGAAACTCTATACTCTGTATTAACTCAATACTTTGTATTACTCAATACTTTGTTTTAACTTTTAACTATTCTATTTCAACCTGCAGAAATTCAAACTAGCATTTAATCACATAACAAAGTTAGTAGCTAAGATCACAAGCTATTTACTAATAAAAAGACATAACATATTAACAACTATCCTTTACAAGCAACCTGCAAAAATGAAATTGAAACAATTAAATTATGAACAACAATTACACAGCATGTAAAATGATAAAAACACATATAACAGAAAAATGAAAGAAATGACAATTGCACAACTCAAATACACAAGCTAACTATCTAACTATTCACCCAGACCACTGGTGGGCCCCCCAACAGGTCGTGGATACTCGTCAACAACGAATCACGAGCTAAATCAACACAATTCTAGCATTTAAATTAAAACACAGTCTTGCACAAGTTTGTGGAAATGTCTTGAATTACACAACAAAAACGATTCTAGCAATTCCTGACAAGTCTTAACAATTCTTAACTATCACTACTGTGGTATTTATAAAAGTTACAATTCGAGAGGTCGACCAGTTACTATAACTTCCTTTGGCTTCTAGAAACCAAATGAGCCACTCAACGCTCAGCGTAACAACTTAATCCAAGATGTCTAGAGCTCAATAGCTGCAAGCCACAAGAGTGAACAAAACCCATGTCGTCGATTCACCCAGCACAGGACACCGATATAACAACCGCCAACTTGCCCACATTTTTAGTGCTTGATGCAGTGTCGGATGGAGTACTGTACAAGCTATTGGATGAAAAAACGCCATGCGATTTTGCCCTGTGACACACAGATCGCGCATTAGCTTCTTGTAATCATTAAATCGAACTGAATTAAACTTAAAAACATCACAAAACATCAATTACACGTACCTTGCATAAGCTATGAAGATTTGCTATGAAATCTTTCAAAAATTCTTCAAAATGGTTATTAATACATATATAATATCGATCAAAAAGGATTTAATCAGCATCACTAAACAACAAAATCACGAGTCCAACATTACCCCCACACCTAAGATTTTGAAGGTCCCACTGCAAACAAAAATGAATTGCCCAATATGACTAGACTTGTTGAGCAGGGGATGGATTAGCTTTAGAAGCTTATTGCCCTGAAGACTTGGTCTTGGCTTTCTTGTGGTGTTCCAATTGTGCACGGAGCCTACGGTTATCATTGGTCATTTGGTCAACCAATCTTTGGAGGGAATTCGCCTTTGCTTGTAGGATTGCATTGTCATGGTGGAGATGTCTATCCATGGTTTTCCTCTCTTCCAATTGTTGCAACAACTAAATATTTTCCTGTCGTAACTTTTCAATGGCTGGAGTATGATCAGATATATCAGAGGAGGGCTTGGATCCCTTGAAAGATGTAGAAAGTCTATCAGTTTTTGGATTTGGTATAGGCATATGAGAGGTAGGAGTAACATGGGGTTTATGAGGAGAAATAGCTTCGGATTTTGTCTCTCTATGAGGCACCAATTCTTCTGCAGACACTTCCTTAAGTCTTTTATGAGGTCTTTTGAGATCAGAGGATACTTAGATAGGGTCCGAAGTGGTTGGGGTTTTTTTATAAGGTTTTCCTCTTGTATTTCAGACACTTTTGCGAAAATATCCTCTCTTAAATCGATTAGCTCCTCTCCTATTTGTGGGGACTACAGGGAAGTCTTGTTGAATTACCTCTTGTAACATTTTGGGTGTAGGATCAATAGATGTTGAGGGCATTGGAGGGTTATCAATAGGATTATTAGTTTTCTTTCCCGATGAGGCTGCAGGGGTATCAACAAGTTTCTTAATTTTTTGTTCCAGTAAAGGGATAGCTTGAGCAGGAGGGTTTGGAGTCTTCGGAGAATGGGGTTTGGATGGAGTAACAGTCTCTGGATCAAGTGGTTTCTCGTTGGTCTTGATTGTAAGATGAGAGTTTGAAAATTGGTAAATGAACACATCCCATGTCTTCCCCTGTTTTTCAAATTCGTCTATAACAAGCAGTTTGATGAGGCCATGGTGAAATAGGTTGTTATGGGGATTGGCCACGTTCTTTCGTACTTGGGAAGACATCTTCTCAAGAATTTTTAAGAAGTAAAATGGAAAATCCAATGGCTTATTGAATTGAAAGTGAGCTAATAATCGAAAGTCGAAGGCTTTAAAAATAGAATATCTACCTTCACAAGTGATCATTCTGGTGATGACTATGAGAGGGTTGATTAGCTCATCCTTAATTCAATCCTTGGAGTATCCCTTAGCTCCAAAGACATTCTGAAACTCAGGTTTAAATATCATGTTGTAGCTCACTCATGGCAACTGGTGGTGTTTAAACCAGCGGTCTCCAATTCTTGGAAGCTTTGTGGCTAAGGAAATTGATTCATCTAAGACCATGAAGGTGAGAGACCCCACGCTCACCATCCTTCCATCAAATCCCAAGGTGAATTGCAGAGAAACGTCTTCATCATGGCCCTGCAAATGAGCCAAGAACGATCCCCACCCTGCGCAAAGGAAGACTTCCCTGCACTGTGTGAACTCGGGGATAGAAAAGAGGTCCACATAGGAGGACAACTCATACCATTTGGGCATGGTGACAATGAGGAGAAATGGACAGAGGGTGGAATTCAACAAAGGACGAGTGCAATCAGGTTGAGGATGAGCACGATTAAGAAGAGGGCGAACATAATTGAGCAAACGGTGAACGCATTGCATAAATGGGATAACAATTTGAGTGATCCCTCCATTTTTAAATGCTCCCAAGATGGAAACGGTTGCATTCATTGATGAATTCCTCACACATGAGTTGCCATGTGTGATCATGAGTGCGCCGATTTCGAATTTGAAGAGCATCTTTTGGAGGCAATTGTAATGATGAAGGAGTTAGATCAATGTCCAAGTCTTCAACTTGGACATTTGATCATAAAAATGTTTAAGAATTGTATCATTTAATATCAATTGTCATTAACTAACTCAAATAAATTCACATGATTCTTGGTTACCTAAAATCGTCGGCATTTACTATGTGTATACATCTCGTCCGATCCTTCATATGGTGCGTCATCCGGTACCTCATATGATCTTTCAAATGGCACCTCATACGACACTCCATATGGTACCTCTGTGCGAAATGAAATTTTTTCATCCTATAATGGATGTTTTATCCATAGCATCCAGTCTTAAAACGATTAGACAATCACAGTGAACAAGGGCATAGAGTGTTCCATTATTACTTGTTTTTCCATCGTGCTCACACAATTTGTTCCTCTTTCTTGCATGTAATCCAAATCTGTAATGAACAGTGTGTAAATAAAAACTAGTTAAGTGGTTTGTCAAAGAAATGTACAACAGTTTATAACACACATGGAATTAGCATTTCGAAATAAAATAACTGGTGATATAATAGCCTGTATCATGAAGACAATATACATAAAAAAAAAAAATTAAGGTTCCACTTCTTCTTCTCATGGCTTATAGATAAGCAGTGTTGTCATTTGTCAACTCATAAAACCCTCCCCCACTCCTAAGTATTGTGACACCTCACAATAAAAAATATAGGAAACCAGTCAACTTTCCCAATAACCGAAGATTTACAACTTGTTAAGTCTAGAGATAAATTTCACATATCGGTATGACGAGACGGTTAGATTATAGCCCCACCTATAGGATAAAATATCCTACATATAGATAAGAAGAGGTAGGAGAGAGAGTTTCAAGATAGTCTCAAAGTTGGCTCCCAATGGCAGATTTATGGAGTTCATTAACCTTATCTTAACCATACATACTTCGTGTCATATTTGTCTACAAGTAATGTCGTACATCAGGACAAGTTTAAATTTCTTATTAGTTTTTTTTGTTAGATTATTATCCTCGCTAGGTAGAATGCCTCGCTGCCAGAAAGCATGTTTAGTACTCTGTCAGGTTTACCTAGTCATACCATAGGCCGGTACCCGCTGCCATCAGACCTTTTCAGTATCTCGACGGGTTAGCCTCTTACACCCTCAAAGACTGACCCTCCATCTTTTAATATTTTAGTATAAGATTGTTTTGTGCAAGAAGATGGGGGGACAACTCTGAAAACAAGTTTTTCTCCTTTTTTTTTCAATTGGGATGGTATTTATGTTAGAGGATGACTTTCCTTTATATATTCCTTAGTGATTGTCCTGATGTAATGGGTACTTAAGCGGACGTAGCCTATCTAAAGATATGATATAATCAATCATTTTTAGTGTGTAGTGGATGGTACCATTGAGAAAGAACAGAAAGGTGTCTTTAGGCTCAACCATTTTTTTTTTTTTAAGTTATTGTGATGTTTCCATGACTAATCGCTAATCAGACCTCCTTGTTACTTTTTAATAAAGATACTTTACTCACTTACTCAGGGTTCTTGGGAAAAATGTACAAGAAACCTCTAAGTTTGATGGTTACAGTATCACTTCCTTATATCTAGTGGTGAAGGTTGAAGAGCAACTGCTATTAGAGATTCCTTGAGAAAAAGAAGATGAAAAACTTTTCAAAAATGTGGCTAATTACAACAAGTTATTATTCGATTGATGCCTAGTAGACAACAAGGTTCAAATATAGCAATATTTTGAAGAAAAATCCTTCTTTTATATTTCCTTGAAACTGTCTATTCCTACATAAATCTCTAGAATTGTCTATCAACAAAATTCAAAATTATTTACATATGTACAGTCGAAAATTCAGAAAATCATTCAAGAACAAGGGGGGACTTCCCCATATACTAAGGCCAATGCCTTGTTAGTTGACATGACCTGTAGAAAATCTTCTTTGGAAATGGGCATGTGATAAAGTTTGAATCGGTGTCCATTTACAACAAAGAAGACTTGTCCATTGTCAATTGTTTTGATTTTCACAACCCCATTGTCATACACGGTGACTACCTCGTAAGGACCCAACCACCGAGTGGTAAGTTTGTCTTTGAAGGTTTTAAATCAAGAGTCAAACAACAAAGCCCAATCACCAGGTTGGAAGTGTTTCTTCTTAATAAACTTGTCATGCCACTTGGTCCTCAGGTTTTGGATTAATATTGTTCGTTGGATAGCATCTTTCCTGATCTCATCCAAATCATTTAATTGTAGGGATCATTGTCTCTAAGCCTCATCTAAGTTTAATCCCAATTCTGCAGCAATAGGGAAGGTCCTTACTTGGAATTTTATTGGTAGAAGCACTTGTTTCCCATATAATATCTCATAAGGGGTATGCCCAGTGGTGTTTCTCCAGGTGGTCCGATATTCCCACAAAGCCTCTAGAAACCTATCAGCCCAATCACGATGATGTAATTGAACAATCTTGGTTAATATAGCTTCTAGAACTTTTATTGTAGACTCTACCTGACCATTAGCTTGTGGGTGGTATGGAGAAGATTTATAATGTTTAATCCCATATTTCTCCGTTAGTTCTCTCATCAGCTTGGAAGTGAATTAAGTGCCTTGGTATGTAACAATTTCACAAGGAACACCGAAGCGGGTAAAGATGTCTTTATAAATGAATTCGATAATGGATTTTTTTGTATCCCTAAATAGGGATTTTTCCTCTACCCACTTGGTGACATAATCTGTACAAACCAAAATATATTTTTTCTTATGAGACATGGGTGAAATTGGTCCTACAAAGTCAAGGGCCCATTTTTCGAAAGGTTCTACCATAACTTGGGCACGCAAGGGAGTTTCGTCAGCTGACGTGGGTCTTCCTATCCTTTGACAACTATCACAACTCCTCCCATACTTGGCAACATCCTTGAAAATGCTAGGACAATAGTAACCTGAATGTAACACCTTATATGTTGTATGTTTGTTAGAAAAATGGCCACCACATGGTCCATCATGACAACTTCATAGTTTTTCTGGTATCTCGTCCTCTCAGACACATCTATGAATAATCAAATCAGGACCTGTGCGAAAAATTTCATGGCCAACCCAAGAGTAATTGGCACTTTGCGTAATAATTCTACATTTTTCATGAGGTGACAAATGAGATGGTAACTTCCTAGTAGCCAGATAGTTTGGCATATCTGCAAACCATGGGATATTTATAGAAAGGGGAAAAAGGTGCTCGTTTTGGAAACTATCATCTACAAGAATATCATCATCCTCATTTTTTATTCGTGAAAGAAAATTGGTTACCAAATTCTCCTTTCCAGGTCAGTCAAGATCGATGATATTAAACTCTTGCAATAGCAGGATCCACCTAGTCACTCGACTATTAGTTATGGGTTTATTCATGAGAAATCTATTGGTGGAATGATGTGTATGTACAAATACTTAGTAACCTGTGATGTAGTGGCGAAACTTATTGATAACATGAACTATTGCCAAGAATTCCTTCTCAATAACTATGTAGTTTAACTCGGTAGGGGACAAGTTCTTGCTCACAAAATAAATGGCATAGGATTGTTGGTCCTCTTTTTGCCCTAATACTCCTCCTATTGCGGTGTCAGAGGCATAAGTGGATATGTGAAATGGGAGAGCCCAATTGGCCCCCCTAAGAACTGGTGCCATAGATAGCTTAGCTTTCAGGGTTTCAAAGGCAATTTGACACTCCTCAGTCCAAAGAAAATCAACATCCTTTATTAACAATCCAAACATATGTGCAACAATCTTTGTGAAATTTTCAATAAACCACCGGTAGTTTCCGACATGTCCAAGAAAGATTCTCACCTCTTTCTGAGTCTTGGGGGGTGGAAGTCTGATGATGACCTCAATCTTTGCAGGATTGACTTTGATCCCTTCAGATGAAACATGATGTCCTAGAACCACTCCTTCAGTCAACAACATTTTACATTTTTCATGACTTAAAGATAGGTTCATTTCTAGGCATTTGATAATGACTTTTTCTAAATTATCTAAGGCTTCCTGGTAAGTATTTCCATATACTGTGAATTCATCCATGTATACCTCCACACAATCATGAATAATATCAACAAGTATCCCTAGTACTGCTCGTTGAAATGTGGCAGGAGAATTACACAATCCAAATGGTAAGACCCTATAGGCATAGGTGCCCCAAGGACAAGTAAAGGTAGTCTTGTCCTGATCCTCAGGTGCTATGAGAATTTGATTGTACCCGCTATATCCATCTAAAAAGGAGAAAT
>SNQJ01S0050663.1:46573-60044 GCA_010110895.2 Picea sitchensis | reverse complement strand
TCTTTCTTTCAACAACTCCATTCTGTTGAGGTGTCCTAGAAATAGAGAATTGCCTTTTTATTCCATGACTACTACAATAGTCCATAAATTCCTTTAAAGTGAACTCTCCTCCATTATCAGATCTCAAGCATTTGGTTTTTGAATCCATTTCATTTTCAACCATTTCCTTGTAGATCTTGAAG
This sequence comes from Picea sitchensis, assembly GCA_010110895.2. NCBI lineage: Eukaryota > Viridiplantae > Streptophyta > Pinopsida > Pinales > Pinaceae > Picea > Picea sitchensis. The sequence continues at coordinate 59,862 of SNQJ01S0050663.1, read as the reverse complement.
TTTTCAAAAGCTTATGACTTATTCTTGAGAAAGCAAATTGTAGTCATTCTTTTATAATCATCAACTAATAACATAAGTTATTTCTCACCTTTTAAACCCTTTGTTGTATTTGGTCCAACTAGATCAGTATGCATAATTTCTAGTGGTATTTTCGTTGAATATTCCTTTGATTTGAACCTAGTCTTTGTTTTCTTTCCTTGTTGGAAATGCTTGCATAAAGTGTTGGTTAGTTTCGTGATCAGGGGAATTTCTCTGACTGCTTCTCTTCTGCTGACTTTGACAAGGTTATCAAAATATATGTGACCCATTCTTCTATGCCATATCCAACTTTCATCTTCCTTTCCTAGACAACATTTTTCATTTTCAATTTCACTTAATACATATATGTTGCTTGAAGTTCTCACAGCTGTAGCAATCAATTTTCTTGAACCTTCTTTTCTTATCTCGCATTTTTGTGAATCGAAAGTAACTTTATGACCTTGTCACACATTTGAATCACACTTAGAAGATTATGTTTCATATCTTCTACTAGTAGAACATTTTATGCCTTGGTATTCTTGTTCTCAATTCTGACTATGCCTTTTCCAATGATTTTAGTTGAATCATCATTTCCAAAGGAGACTGATCCATCTATTTCCTTTCATAATGTAAGAAACCTGTCTCTATCACCTGTCATGTGTTTTAAACAACCATTGTCAACATACCAACCATGTTTCTTCTGCTTAGCTTGTAGAGCGAGTGTGCATTCTTCATTGATATAATGTTCATGCTTTCTTATCCATGTCCTTTTCTGAGGTTCATGTCTGTGATTGTTGTTATTCTATTGTGGTTCTCTAGGAAGGACTATCATTCTGCAATCTTTGGCCATGTGTCCAAATTTTTTACATTTGTAACATTCCACTTCAATGCTCAAAGATGCAAACTTGTTCTAACTTCTTCTCTTTGTTTCACTATGCCTTCTTGGATAACCCCTTTGTGTATGACTTTCAAAGTTGTTTGTGTTCCTGTTGTTAGCTCTGCAATTCACAGCTTTATGTCCAAAATTATTACATGCATAACATAAACCAAAAAATATAGTTTGATACCTGGCAGTGGAAGATCTTTTGAAAGGAGGTACTCTTATAAATTCTTCTTCTTCTTGAGGCTTATCTGTCGGTTGTTGATTCTGAATTCTGAATCTTCTCTATGGAGGAGTGTTTGTGTAATCTTCCTTGTATATATTACTATCCCCCTTGATTGTTTCTGCATAGCTTTTTGGATATGTTTCTTGCTCTGTTGTTTTGGAGCTTGATCCTTTTTCTGTCTAATTGTATCCAAGTCCGGACTTGTCATCATGAGATTTTTTACTGCTGATAATGTCATCCAAAAATTTTGGGTTGTTCTGCATATTTTTATTTTGAAGATCCTTTCTTAATGTGACAATCTTTGCTTCCAAATTTCCAATGATCTTGTCTTTTTATTCTAGTTGTTCTTTGAGTGCTTCTTCAATACTTTTATCTTCTTCTATTTGAACCTTCAAATTTGTGATCATTTGTTCTAGTTCTTGAGTGTCTTCTTTCGTGTCTAGTTCTGCTTGTAGTTTATTGTTTTTCTTCTTTTCTCTTCTGATAACTTCTATGGCACAAATTAATTCCTCTTGGTATTCAACTTATGCCTCTTCAATTTCTTCTTCGACTTCTTCATATTCTTCTTCGTCTTCTTCATATTCTTCTTTGGATTCTTCTTTATCAGAGTCTTCTACTGCCATGAATATAACTCGTTCTGTCTCACTGTCACTGACTTCATCTTCATCTGATGACAAGATGTCTTTTTTGGTGCATAAGATTTTATTGAAAACTTTCTTTGTGGTTCTTTTGGATTTATATGTTTGTTTTCCTTTTGAGTAACCTTCATCATTTCTCTTTTTCATATAAGGACATTTGTTAGCAAAATGACCAATACCATCACAATTAAAACAAATTAAAGGAAGCCTACCTCGATGCCTACCGTCGGTTCCCTTGTTCAGTCTTTTGACAAAGTTGGCCACTTCTTCATCATCTTCTGAGACATCACTGCTACTGCTATGTTCTTATTTTTTCCTTCCCTTTTTCTTTGACTTTTTGGATTCTTTGAAGGCTGCTTCTTTTATATCTGGATTTTTCTATTCAGATCTCATTTCATATGCTGTGAAGATTCCATGTAATTCGTCAATGCTTATTGAGTATAGATCTGATATTTCTTCTAGTGCTAATATCTTAGGGTCAAATCTCATAGGAAGAGATCTTAGTACTTTTTGAACAATTACAGATTCTTTGATTTCTTCTCCCAATCCTATGATTGCATTTACTGTTTCATCAACTCGTAAAAAGTAAGCTACAATATTCTCATCTTCCTAAATCTTAAGTTGTTCGAACTGACCTCTGTAAGTTTGAATCTTTGTTTCTTTGACTTCTGAATCTCCTTCATAAATATTTTGAAGTTTGTCCCAAATATCTTTAGCGGATTTACAATGTCCAACTTTGGTGAATATTGTTGGTGCGTCAATATGTTCAATGTATATCTCACACTCATTTAAATGTCAATCAAGATTCATAATCGAAAGAGTCGTTACACCATATATGCCGAGAACAAGTAGCCTACCTAAGTCTGTTGCATATAAGAAATAATTAATAACATAAAAATCTTGTTTCTAAGATTTCTAAATATTCCAAAGTGTTCTCTGAACCTAGAAGAGAAAACTGATAATGAAACTTAAACAAACAATCAATCAAAGAGATGTTGTCCTAGAGAAACAAGTCTGTTCATTTCAGGCGCTTGAATTGAAAAGATGAACTTTAAGAAGCTTGTCTCCTGTAGCAATTAAAACAACCAATTCCAACCATTCTTGAAACAAAAGCCAACTTCAACCTCATGTAATTCAATCAAACCAGCACAAGGGAAGTTCAGTATAACTGAAAGACTTTATTACAGCACATGAAGATTAAATAAAAAGTCTCCTGGTCCCTTGCAATACTAGGTCCACTACAATCATAAACTCAAAATATTAGTCCCACACTTCAAATTATGAAATAGCTACCTTCAACATCTGAGAATGAAATATCTATTCGATCTAACACTTGCTTATTCACACCAATCCAAAATGATTAATTCAATGCTCAATCCTGAAAATGAAATAAAGACCAATCACACACACACTGCTATAAACTATCCACAAAAATACACAGAACGTATACAAGGAGGTTCACCTTAGTTGGAGCAGTGGTCCCTTGCCGAACCAACAAGGAACCTCTTAAGGGAGTAACAGACTAAAACTTTTCACTCACATCCAAGAATTGACATAAAAGATCTTCTGTATTAATTCAGCTGGTAAATTGGATCAACAATCTTTAACTTCATACATGAGAATGATAAGTATTGTCTGTTTCTTCCCGTATATTGCTTATATTCCTATACTATATCATCTATACAACATTCCTTATATAAGGTAAGATGATACTATCAATATCTATGGATAAACATTAAACAGTTCGAGAAATTTCACATTTAAGATTTACATCAAATTTTTAGGAATCGACTCCATCCTCATGACACGAAGTGCATGAGAGATGGAGTCTCTTGCAACTGGAAAACTGACTCGGGTGCTTATATCCAACTGTCTTCTCGAAATCTTCACCATTATTCAGGTCCAACTGGTGCATTCTGGAAACATAGGTTCTGGTACCGGATTGCACACAGTCGCGAGTCTAGTACCAGAATAGAGCAGAGCAGGTAGTACCGGAATAGCACACGTCTTGGTACTGGTACCAGATTAAAACTGTCTTGGGTACTTGAATGGATTTGGTACCAGATTACACAGTGTCTGGTAGTATTGGATAGACTTCTCATAAATCAAATCATTAGGAATATACAAAATAAAACACTTTCAATCGAATTAATTTAAGAAAGTTAAACAAACATGCTTTAAATCATCAATTACCTCTTGTGGACATGACATGGCTATTAGACATGTTTTTTGGGAGGGAGTAGTCCATTAGAGGTTTATAACAGAGGCAAAAAGTCTTAGATATAGGGTAAGATAGGGCATTATCTTATGTCAAAATAGAGACTCAACATTTCCCCCATGCTGAAGATGTTGCATGTCCTCATGCAACGTTATCAAAAACTGATACCCAAAAACTTTCTTCACAATTGGACCCTCCTCTGTCATTCCTCATATTGTAAGATGTTAACACCAGAAGCTTCACTCTTCAATTCCTTCTTTATCACCCTAGTGTAATGGATCAATCGCAAGACCTTGTTAAGTTTGGTAGAGACCTCTACATGCTGCTCTTTCAATTCCGCATTCTCTGCCTTGATATGCCTATCTAGTATTTTGTATTCTTCAATTTCTTGCTTCAATTTCTCAATTTCTGTTAATAATGTTTGTTCATTCAGGGACTTGGCTGGGCTTGGTGTGAGTACTTTCTTGGCCACCATCTCTCGAGCCTCTTTTTCTTTCCTCAGACTCCTCAGAGCCTTCATTATCATCTTTCGCATGTTCAAGGACTTGCCTAGACTCGGTGTGAGTGCTTCCTAAGTTACCACCTCTTTTCCTTTCCTCAAATCCATCAAAGTCTCTGTTACCAACCCTTCCGTCTCACTTATTGTTACCATTCCTTCTGTTTCACTTGTGGCAGCTCCCCAATCACTCTCTTTTTCTGGAGAACTTGGAATATCCATAGATTCTCTTTGAGGAGAAGGTATGTTTGGAGTTGTCGCCTGTTTGGCCATACTTCTGGTGGTCTTTCATATGGGCGGCGAGGCTTTCTTAGACTTGCTGACAGGGGTAGGAGTTTCTTCAAACAATTTCCTTTTCTTAGATTTATTGATAGGGGTAGGCCTGGACACCTGTTCCTCCTGTGTTGACTTGAATTTTATCTTGCGGGCTTGAATTGTAAATTCTGGGGTTTGCTTCCACTGGCAAACCTATATTCCTATCCTGGAATATTGAGGCATGGGCTCTAGAACTCCTTCCCTTCTAGTTTCTTTCTATTTTTACTTGTCACCTTAGCGGTCTCCTTCAGTTCACCAACTGATTTTTGGGAAGGCCGAGTAACTTCAGAAATACTTTTCAATTATTTAGAGGATTTCAGAGGGGGTTTTACAGTTGGCTCTAGTGAAATCTCCTGTTGATCCATCTCCTCCTTATTTTGTTTCTTATTATGTGATTGTTGGTCTTTAGGGCACAGGACCAAGCTAGATGATTTAGCTGGTGCCGACTTTTTCATGCTTTGTAAATGGAAGTCGGGGGTCTTCTCTATTTGACTGGCTGGTTCTTATGACATTTCCACAATTGTTTCAGGAACGCTATCCGATTAACCACCTGGTTCTGAGCCCGAGCCCTCTTTTCGTCTTTTACCCCTCTGAGCCGAAGTAGGACTTACTCTCTAGAATTGAGTGGCTGTCTTCTTTCTTGATATAACAGGTTCCCCTACAACATAATTTTCTGTCACTGATTTCTCAATGCGCTGAGATGAATTGGGCATAGTTGTGTCTTCTTTGCCTCCTGATGTCATTTTTTTGTCTTTCTTTGCTTTTTTGCTTGAGCCTTCACTGTGTGTCCCTGCCTCCTATGTCTCGACCAACTTGGATTTTTCTTGAGCGAAACTCTGTTGGAGTAACTGCTTCCAACTACCCCCTTGTGTTTTTAAAGCATGAACAACCAGAAGTTTGATTAAACCGTGATGATGAAGGCTAGTCTCAGGTTTCTTGGAAACTGACCTCACCCCTCTTGCCATTTTCTTTAAACTCATCCATAAAAAGTGGGGAAAATTATTCTGTGGTCCTCCTTCAAAATGTGATAAAATATTTAAATGATAAATGAAGGTCACGACATACCTTCCCTCACAAGTGAGAAATTTCTGTAGACTTATAAGCATCGTCCAATATTCTTCTTTGATGTAGCTTCGAGGGATTCCCTTGGTCCAATCGGGGTCGTGATGTTCTGGCTTGAGGAATTGTTGATAGAGCTTTTTATCAACGATCACTCTCTTGAAGTATTTTTATCCAACCATCAGGAGACCTGTAGCTTCTGCTATAGTGGCCTCTGTAATTGTTAACTTCACATCCCCAAGCTGCACATTTTCTCCATCATATGTCTATGCAAAGATGAGAGAAATTCCCTCATGATGGCCTTTAAATTTCTCCAAGAATGGCACCCACCCTGCCTGTTCATATTTTTTCTTACAAGCCTGATATTCTGTTGTTTCTCTGTATATTTGAAATATGGGCTTATGCCTGTCGACCCCCATGCTAGCTTAAACAATTCTCTCGAGTGTATAAATCACGGACAGAGGGTCGAGTATTGAGTACCGGATGATAGAGTATTGGTTGGGAGAAACATACAAGGGATACGAAGGCATAGGGTGTCTATAGACGGTGTGACAACAACAGTAAATAATGCTCTTCTGGATGGCGGAGCCATCCAGAAGAGCGTTTATGAATGGAAGTGTAGATTACAATGGTCACATCGATACTCATGATGATATGGCGAGGTAGGTCATATCTACTAACGGTTTCCAGATTCATGGGAAGCTTGGTGTCAGACGATATTCACAGAAGGATGTGGTCATTATGATTGGGACTCGTGTATATGAAATCGGATGGGATCATTACTTGATATGCTGTGATTTGTGGTTTATGTCGTCTCATATTGTACAGCAACAAATCATGGGGTTTATTTATCGGATAGACAAAGGGAGTATGAGTTTGATCTGATAAAAGACATCGTGACTTTGCACTCTTGATATTTCGTAGGACACTTCCTCCTCATGGAGGTGAGGTCTAAGATTTCTATAGAGATTCGTGACAAAACAGGGGTACGTCATGATCCAAGAGAAATCAGATGTTCTAAATGCATATTTAGTCTAATTCCTTTAAATAATACGAAAAAAAGTGTCGAATATGTATGTCCTAGCACTAGTATTTGGACAGCGACTTGGAAACATGATGAAAGTTACCCGTCATATTCTTACCAGTACTGGATCATCTAGTACTGGATCACCTAGACGCCGAGTTGAAATTGGTATGGGATCATCTAAATATCGGATCACCTGTGTGTAGAATTTGTAGTTGGTACGGGATCACCTAAGTGTCGGATCACCTGTGTGTAAAATTGGTAATTAGTATCGGAATAACGCAGGGTCCCTTCTTTTATACTAGATAGGATCGGGTACCGGATAGGCACAACGAGATGATTTGGTACAGGGGTGGCCCTTCATACATAGAGGTGATCATCGATGCAAGTTAAACACAAAAATGAGCATTTTTCTAGAGCTTAAAAATCTTGACACTGATTCTGGTGACAGTGATTTATAGGAATAACTGGTGTTTTGTGGTCAAATTCGTCTGAAAAACCATGTAGTTGCCAAAGTTTATAGAGGAATAATGCAAGAAATCTTTGTAACAGGAGGGTACTCTGTAATGACCAGTAACTGATATGACAGAACTCCTTTTCTTCTGGAACCAAGGTGACCACACTTTTGCTGGCATTTCCTCTTTTATTACCATACAATAATAATCCTAACTACTACTTTTCTGTGGATTTTTATTGAGCCCAGATTAGTTAATGCACGCCGGTATTTTCAATTTTATAGAGTCTGAAAAACTTAAAGGAAACTCTCTATAATGTCCCGTGGATTTTTATCGAGCCCGGGCCAGTTCCTGCTTGCTAGTATTTTCAATTTTAAAGAGACTGGAAAACTTAAAGAAGGCTCTCTATATTGTCCCATGGATTTTTATTGAGCCCGGGCCAGTTTCTGCTCGCCGGTATTTTCAATTTTAAAGAGTCTGAAAAACTTAAAGAAGACTCTCTCTGGTAGTTGTCCTCCTTATTTGTTTATCTACATGGGAACACCACCAATTTTTCTTTTGCCTTTGTTAGTTAAAAATAAAGAAAAACTTCATCTCATGACACACCTATGAAAAGAAAATCTATTTATACAATTTGAACTTACTATGGTAGGTTAGCAGGAGGGGAAACCCTCTTGCTTACCAGTTGCATTTCGGAAGTCTGAAGAACATTTTTGACAAAATCCTCCTTTGACAGAGGCTTGTTATAAACCTTCAGTCGATGTCCATTTACAAAAAGGGAAGTCTGATTTTCATCAATAGTCTTTATCCTTACTGCACAATTGTCATAGACTGTATCAACCTCATAGGGCCCCATCCATCTGGTAGACAGTTTTCCTTTAAAAATTTTGAATCTGCTATCATATAGGAGGGCCCAATCACAAGGCTGGAAGGACTTATTTTTAATGTACTTGTCGTGCCATTTGGTTCTTTGCTCTTGTATCAAGGTGGTTCTTTGTAGAGAATCCTGTCTTATCTCATCAATCTCGTTCAATTGTAATAGCCTCTATTTTTTATCTTCATTCAGGTCCATTCCTAATTTCATGGCAGTTATGAAGGTCTTTACCTGAAACTCTATGGGCAGTAGTACCTTCTTCCCATACACCAACTCATAAGGTGTATGGCCTGTTGTATTTATCCATGTTGTCCTATAGGCCCACAAGGCCTCAGGCAACCTATCAACCCAGTCTTTGTGATGTAGCTGAATAGTCTTAGTGAGGATGGCCTCTATCACTTTGTTGGTCAATTCCACTTGGCCATTGGCTTGGGGGTGATAGGGCGAAGACTTTCTGTGTCTGATCTTGTATTGTTTGGTAAGAGCCTTGAACAAATTTGAGCTGAATTGTGTCGCTTGGTCAGTGACTATTTCCCGAGGTACCCCAAAACGAGTGAAAATTTCCTCAAAGAGAAAGTCTACAACAGATTGTTCATTAGCTGAATACAGGGCCCTGGCTTCTACCCATTTTGTTACATAGTTTATGCAAACTAATATGTATTTTTTTCTGCGGGACATGCGATTGATAGGTCCTACAAAATATAAGGCCCATTTTTCAAAGGGTTCGATTACTACTTGGGCTTGGAGTGGCATTTCATCGAATGTTGTAGGTTTTCCCATTCTTTGGCAATCATCGCAGCTGGCCACGTATTTCTTTGCATCTTTAAAAATGGTCGGCCAATAATAGCCAGATTGTAGGATTTTGTAAGTTATCCTTTTGTCAGAAAAGTCACCTCCACATGGGCCATCATGGCAGGCTCTGAAGATATCCTGCATTTTGTCTTCCCGGACACATCCTCTGATTACCAAATCATGTCCCATTCGGTATAGGGTATCCTCATGCCACATATAATTGGCACTTAGCTGAATGATTCTCTATTTTTCTCTGGATGTCATACCTTGAGGAAGCTTGTCGGTTACCAAATAGTTGGCTACGTCTGCATACCAAGAGGTGAAGTTAGAAATGGCAAATAAATTCTCATCAGGAAAATCATCATCTACTGGAGTACTGTCACTTGTATGGATAAGCCTAGACAAAAAATCAGCAACCAAGTTGTCTCTTCCAGACCTATCTATGATAGTGATATTAAATTCTTATAGTAACAATATCCATCTAGTTACTCTAGCATTTGTAACAAGTTTATTCATTAGAAATCTGATAGCTGAGTGATCAATGTGCACAAAAACTTTGTATCCTGTTATATAGTCTCTAAACTTGTTGATGGCATGTACTACTGATAATAATTCTTTCTCCGTGAGAATATAGTTTGCTTCAGCAGGTGAGAGGTTCTTACTAATGAAGTATATAGCATAAGGAATATGTCCTTCCCTTTGTCCTAATACAGCTCCCAAAGCGATATCTGAGGCATCTGTACAGATATGGAAAGGAAAAGACCAGTTTGGACCTCTCAAAGCAAGAGCACTTGAAAGTTTTGTTTTTAAGATTTCAAATGAGATTTGGCATTGCTCATCCCAACATAATTCAACATCTTTCGTTAGTAGTTTGAAAAGGGGGGCAGCTAGGTTTGTAAAATTTTGAATAAACCTCCTATAGTAGCCTGCATGCCCTAAGAAACTTCTGATTTCCTTTTGTGAACTAGGGATCTTAATTTGGGAAATAATGTCGATTTTGGCAGGGTCAACTCTTATTCCGGTACTGGAGATGTGGTGACCTATAACAATTCCTTTAGTAAGAAGCATTCTCGATTTTTCGTGACTGAGTGAGAGGTTGGTCTCTTTACATCTAACCAGTACCTTCTTCAAATTATCCAATGCCTGTTGGAAATCATCCCCATATACCGTGAAGTCATCCATGTAGACTTCCACACAATCATTGGTCAGATCGGAGAAAATAACCAAGACAGCCCTATGAAAGGTAGCAGGGGAATTACATAACCCAAAGGGGAGAACCCCATAGGCATAGGTTCCCCAAGGATAGGTGAATGTGGTCTTATCCTGGTCTTCTTGTGAAATTTGTATTTGGTTGTAACCACTAAACCCATCCAGGAAAGAAAAGTGCATCTTCCCAGATAAAGTATCCAAGACCTGATCTATGAAAGGTAAAGGGAAGTAGTCCCTATAGGTGGCTTTGTTTATTTCTCGAAAGTCCACACAAATCCTCCATTTCCTATTTTTCTTTGGTACAATAACTAATGGGGAGACCCATTTGCTATCTGATATAGGGTAAATGAAATTGGCTTGTAGGCGTTTTTGGAGTTCTTCCTTTACTATATCTTTCAAGGTTGGGTTCATTCTTCTCTGGGGTTGTCGAATAGGTCTGATCTGATCGTTAGTGTAAATATGATGCATACATGTATCTGGGTGGATCCCTTTCATGTCAGAGTAATCCCATGCAAACGCATCAGATTTCCCTTGAATCATTTGTACCATCTTTTGTTGTTGATCTGTTTCTAGGCTAGCATTGATATACAGGGACTTCCCAGGACTGATTTCTACAGCTTGGATAGCAGATTCCTTCCCTTCCTCTACTTTTCAAAGAGTGGCTATTGTAGAAGTGGAAGGGTGCCAAATTTCTTGAAATTCAGGGCTAAATATGTGTGTGTAGTTAGGGAAAGATTGGGGATAGTCAATGCATGCCGAAGAAGCAAAGAATAGACTTAGGATTTGTTCTCCAGAGTGTTCTTGTACTCCTTTTACTTGTTCAAGTGTCAACAAGGGCTGAGTACAGTCCTCCTCCCCATAAGGATTCTCCAACCAAAGAGGAACTTCAGTGGCTAGTTGGGCGGGGGGAAAAAGGATAAGTTTTTGACTTTGAGTGCCATTGGAAATTGTCATTTCTCCAGATCGACAACTGATGAATGCATCTGCAGTGGTCAACCAAGGTCGACTGAGTACCACTGGGTGTCCTGGTTTGGGGGATTTGGGATGAATTACCAAGAAATCCACAGGGTATTCCCAGGAGACCAATGTCATTGTTATATCATCTAAACTTCCTACTGGGGTGATGACTGATTTATCTACAAGCTCTAGCAAAGTTTGTGTAGGTCTTAAGTGATCTAGTTGCAGTGTTTTCATAGTGTTTATTGACATCACATTTATTGCTACCCTTAGATCAATCAATGTGTTAGGTAAGGCAACACCATTGATTTATATGGTTACCACTGGGTTCCCTGGATCACTATACTTGGAAGGCATTTCTAATATAAACTCGGATAACTGTCCTACCACCCATATGACAGGAGGTTCCTTTCTCTTTCTCCCTAGATTTTTAATGCAAAGGTCCCTTACAATTTCAGCATAGATAGGTATGTCTTTAATGGCCTGTAGTAGTGGGATATTTACACATATATTCTGGAGTTCAGTCTCTAGATTATGTTCTAGAGGTTCCTCAGTTTTCTTTAGGAGAAGCCTTTCTGGGTAAGGGGGATTCATTTCATGGGGTGTTTCTACTGCAAGGGAGTTGGGAGAAGGGATTTCTTGTGGTACTGGAGTGTTTCTTTTTTCGTTCAATGGATCAGTCATCTGTTCTTCTCTTTGAACCCTTTGGACATCTATTGGTTCTTCTTGGTTTGTGTGATTATGCACTTGTTCCTCTTGAATGACCATAGTGGGATTTGTTTTGTTTACAATCCTTCCTGATCTTAATTCAATTCCATTAAACGGAGCTAGAGTTATTACATATGTAGGAAAGGTTTGTACTTCAACATTTTGTATAGGTTGCGTCGGTCTGTTATTTGGGTTAGGGATAGGTTGTGCAGGAATAGGAGTAGGCCGAGGAGGGTTTTGGATGGGTGCAGCTTGCGTTGGTTGTTTCATATTTGTATTCATGGGTAGTGCAAGTGGTTGTGGGGGTGGAAGAAGAGAAGGGGGGTTAAATCCTGGGAGCAACTGTGAAATATTCGAAGGATATTATGGATAGGTGGGAAAAATTGTTGGTTAAAAGGGGACATTTCTATATACAGTTCCTCTCCACCCCTGTTGCCAAGGTTGGGTTTGTGTCGACCACTAAGGATAAGACATGGGGGGTACCCATTGCTGTTGGGGGTATTGTGTAATTGGGTCGGCAAACATGCTGGGGTTTTGTTGTCTCCATGGTCTCCTAGGGGGGTAGGATGTCTCAGGTTCTCCTCCTCCATTGAACATGGCCTTGAGTCCGGGAAGAGAAGGGAATTCATTAGTAGGATGGTCCTCTATGAAAATACCACATATTTCAATAACATTGAGGGGGCATTCCTTTTCAGGGTGTTTCCTCCTACACTGATGACAGAAAATTGCTAACGCAGCATTTTCTTCCTCTTGTTTTCTTTTAATTTTCATGGTATCTAGTTGGGAACTGATGGTGTGTAGGATATCTGTTTTAAATTTTTCCAATATATTTCCTATTTCAATCCTCGTGACACCTCTGGATGTGGGTTTAGCAATTCTGTTGGTAGGGTCCCTTATACTTTTCCCCATTTTAGCTTGACTGTGAGAGTATCTTTTACAATACTCTACTATGTCTGCAAATGGATTTTGGTATATGTCCCCAGAACTCATGAGGTTTAACACTTCAATGCAATTGTCCCTCACACCCTTTAGAAATAAAGTCCTAACTGTAGTTGTATCTAAGGAAAACTACTTAGTCTTTTGGTAATTGTATAAGAACCTTTCTAGGTAGTCTATAATTGTATCAGAACCTTTGTAGGGAGGTGGTGAATTTTCTCCACTGAGTGATGGTTCCACCACCGGGTTACCTAGTATCTCTGGTTGTTCCAAGGTTTTGTGTGGCCTTCCAACAGCAGATGCAGCCTCTTCTATTACCACCTCTGCTTGTTTTCCAGTTTCTCCTCTAGATGGGGTCGTCAGTGCTTCCTCCCTTTCTTGCTACCTTATGTCTTTAATATGAACATTGGCTTCAGATCTAGTGCCTTTTGTTGTTGTTGCAATTGCTTCCTTTGAGCTCTCTCCTCTGAGAATTTTTCCTGCA
>SNQJ01S0050663.1:27623-46563 GCA_010110895.2 Picea sitchensis | reverse complement strand
TTGGTATATGGTTGGATGCACTTGGTTATGGTACAGGTTGGTGCATGGTTGATGCACTTGTTTATGGTACAGGTTGATTACAGGTTGGTGCATGGTTGATGCACTTGTTTATGGTACAGGTTGAGGTACAGGTTGATGCATGGTTTAGACTTATTGGTACAGGTTTACAGTAGTATATCTCACAGTGATAGTGTGATAGTGGTTCCATCATTCTACTTCTACTTCAAGTGGCAAGACGGGGCAAGGACAGGTGGTTGTAGCCACCTTCCAGTTGTAGCCGGAGAACATTGGGGGTTGTAGCCAGAGATTTGGGGAGTTGGAGCTTCCCTCAGGTTGTAGCCTGAGAAAATAGGAGGTTGGAGCCTCCTTCCAGTTGTAGCTGGAAAACAAAGGAAGTTGGTGCTTCTAATGACTGTAATTCTTCAAGACATATAAGAAAAAGTATTATGTGGTTTTCTCCCAATTTGGGTTTCCACGTAAAACACTGGTGTANATGATAGTGTGATAGTGGTTCCATCATTCTACTTCTACTTCAGGGCGGTTGGACGGGGCAAGGACAGGTGGTTGTAGCCACCTTCCAGTTGTAGCCGGAGAACATAGGGGGTTGTAGCCTCCTTCTGGTTGTAGCCAGAGAATAGGGGAGTTGGAGCTTCCTTCAGGTTGTAGCCCGAGAAACAAGGGGGTTGGAGCCTCCTTCCAGTTGCAGCTGGAAAACAAAGGAAGTTGGTGCTTCCAATGAATGTAATTCTTCAATACATATAAGAAAAATCATTCTGTGGTTTTCTTTCACTTTGGGTTTCCACGTAAAACAATGGTGTACTATGTATGTGTATGATTGTTCATTTGTAAATTTCTTATTTACTTTGCAATTATTTGATGATAATTCTACATTGATATAACACTTGGATTATATAGTTAAAAATGATTAAATTGCTCTATTACTGATTCACCCCCCCTCTCAGTAATCCAACAACACTCAGTAGGAGATCTTATGAGAAGAATATTGCAGAAATCAACATGTATAGGACTAATCTGAAAGATAAAATTATTGCAACAACAAATTCAAATCAACATTATCTAAAAATAAAAGAAACATTAGAGAAAGATAATTTTGAGAAGAAATTTAATTTTTATGAGCTGAAGGAAGATGGAATTATCATGTACAAAGGCAAGGTATATGTGTCGAATTCCAATGAGTTGAAATATGTAGTGTTAAAGGAAATTCGCAATGTGCCATATGTTCGACACCCAAGATATCAAAAGACAATTGCAGTTGTAAGAAGCCAATACTTTTGGCTAGGAATGAAGAAAGAAGTGGCTAATTACATAGCCAGATGTCTACATTGCAAGAAGCTAAAAACAGAGCATAGGAAACCAACAAGGTTGTTGCAACCATTTCCCATTCCAAAATGGAAGTAGAAATTTGTTACAGTTGATTTTATTACGAATCTTCCTAGAACGGTGAAGTAACATCGTTAATGATTCTCATGATGTTAATACCAACAATACGAGCGACATATTTAGTAGCTTTCCTTTCCAAATCACTGAAATAGGCCATCACAATGATTACAACATCCTTGACATCAGAGCCAAGATATTCTTCAGCTACTATATTCATTTTCACTAAACCCATGGAAGATATCTCCTTGGCCACAAATTCCTTCCTCTCACCTTTGTAGTCAACTTCAATGAGAGGATTTCCATTGTGTCCAGGGAATACAATGAAAGGCCATAGTTTCATGTTAGTATTCACATTGGGATCACTGAATATCCTTCCAATGAGTCTTTTAACATCGAAGATGATGTTGTTGAGATTAGTTGCAATATAATATTTGGCATCGTCTCCAACAAATCTCCCATAGGGAGTGAAAGCAACGATGTAAGGAGTGATTATGTTTCCTTTATCATCAACAATGATTTCAACTCTGTAGTGTTTCCATACTGCAACACAACTATACTTTGTGCCAATATCGATGCCAATTTCATTCCCTTTACCTTTGGCATCCATCTTGCTTGTAATAATCACAATATTACAAACCACGGGAAGCGAAGTTGCCAAATAATGAAAATCAAAGATCTGTGGATACCGGAGGGTGGGGGACACACTTTAAACAAAAAAAAAACATCTCATGTGGAGCTGCAATTATTAATGTTAGTTAAAACCCACACCAATCCACATATCCATTGCCCACCATCTTTTAGATATGACAGGAAGTGACCACAAAATACCTACGAGAAGTGTTAGCTACGCATAAGTGACGTAGTGTGCCACCAAGGATTTCATGACCATGGAAATGGAAGGTGGTTTATACCTTCACGGTTAACGAAAATCTACACTCATAAATTAAATCATTTGAAAAAATGGCCTTTAAATTTGTCCCTTGTCGAACTCTCTCGCTAAAGATATATAATGATCACCTTAGAGTTGTTATGGATCTTGCAATTATGAATCCTATCTCTCACATACCCCGACATCGTTGATTTACTAATCTAAAATTATTAGTATTTAAATGTTGGGAACTTTTATGATTGAGGCGGTTATTGATCCAAATAAAGCAAAAATTAAAAGATCGACGTTCTCCATTTTCAGTTCACAAAATTGGAGTTTATTTACTTATCTAATTTTTTTTTTTTTGATGTAGTTTTACATAGACGATCTATAGAGTACATGGTGCATTTGTAATATGTATTTTGGAGGTTAGTTAATCATATGTGCAATCTTGATTTTTTGCAAACATTACAAACCCTATATTTTTTTGTTGCTTCCTCTTAATTTTTTTGTTGTTGCAAACCACAACATTAGGGGTTTAGTTTCATGACTCTTTCACAACAATATTTATTTTCTCATCTATTTTGTTGGTAAGAATGTTTGTTTGATTTAATGGTTACTTTGATATAAATAATATTTTAATGGATTTGGATCCCTCAATGTATTAAATTTCAAAACCTATCTATGTCAGTTATTTTTATTTTTTTTTGGGTTTTTTAGTGCCCATTATATAACATAGACAAATTAGTGCATTTAGTATTGTAGAGTGCACCACTTGGTACAAAAGCAAGTGTATCAATGCAACATTTTTGTCTAGTTGTGCATTAAGGTCATGATGCTCCCTATAAATGTAAACACATTAGTGTGTGTCACTATATAGTGACCAACAATATGTATTATTGTATATATTGGACTACTCAATTCAAAGATGTTTTAGGATCTTGTTATAGATTTATGCTCGTGTATTATTATATACAGTGCATCGCTTAATACGAAAATATTTTTGGAGTCTATTATAGTTTCAAGATAAAATTATTTACTTAATTTGTAAAACATACTTCAGAGCTTACATATTAAATCATGCATGTCTTTTGTTGATAAAACATGGTTTATAGAAGACTAAGAAAAAAAATTATAGTAACAAGCGCAAGAGAACCACATCCCAAAAAAGAATAATGCTTGATTTACTACAAATTTTAATATAAAAGTAATATATTTTAATTATCTATGGATTTAAATTATGTGTATTGGTTAACATGTGCCATGTTAGAAAAAAGTTTAAAAAAATTGATAAGAATATTTTCAGTCTAAGAGGAAAAGAACATCATGTGATTTATGGAAATGTTGCAAATAGAGGAATTAGGTGAATCAAAAGGTGACCAACACGAAGTTTTTTGTTGACTTGTTACTAATAATGTACTTCTTAACAAAAATAGTTAACATGTTTCAAACACTCAATTTCACATATGTTGGATGAACAACAATGAGGGAACACGAGAAGAAATAAATTACAAAGGGTGTAAATGATATAAATTGGCCCTCAACTCATTTGGAGTGGTGTTAGAAGTTAATAAAAGGGAAAAATATTTTACAGGATTATGAGGGATATAGTGAAAAGAACATATAGAAAATTTATTGTACAATACAAAAATCAATCTAATGAATCCAAGAACCATGTTATATTTACATTGTAGTAACATTTTTGGAGCAATGGGAAAAAACATGGTGAGACTTGCAATAGAACAATCATACAATAACGGAAAAGAAAGTTTAGAAAGTTGTTATACCCCAGTTTTGACCCTTGCATGTATTAACTCAAATTATGTAAATGTTGTAAATATGCGAATAACAATCTTAGGTGAGAAGGTCAAGGCCAAGGCTCGACTAGTGAATGGATAGGCATGTATGATGTAAATATACATATATGGACCATGTGTTAGGATTTCCATGTCATATTAAAGCTATTTAAAAATTAATACTGGAATATAATATAATGGTCTAAGATCGTTGTGTAAAGCATAAGAGGGGATATTATTCCATTATAGGTGAAGAGAAAAGGGGGCCTATGGGAGGGTAAATCTATATTTTCCAAGTTTTATACTCATCTCTTTTTCCACCACATGCTTTAAATGAAGCCAACCACCTTCCTAGACTTCTTAAAACTAATTATTGAATGCATATGAGAGGCTGGTGGAAAACTCCGCTCATGTAGTTATGGAAGCATGGGATTGAGTACCATCATTATGGAAATTGTGAAAGTCCTACATTTCTAAATTTAGAAATAATGTTATCCATGTTTCCACAATCCTCTCCTTATAATGATTAAGGAATTTAGTCCAACACTCTCCCATAGGGATATTGATCCAAAATGATTTTTTAAAGACTTGCCTAAGTTTTAAGCATGAGTTCATTTATTAATTAGGAATTGATTAAAGAAGAAGAAATTAATGAGATATTATAGAATCCATAATAATAAATGTAGATCAGAATGTAATCACAAATAACAACAAACCATAACAACAAAGTTGTTAACGAAGTTCGAAAGGATTGCTTACGTCTCCAGGCCTTTGTCTCAATGGGTGAGGCTTTCTTATTTATCTTAAATTATTCAAAAGTACATCAGAAAAGTGTCAAAAGGATTACAAACTAGTCTGGTTGTGTTCTTCTCAACCTTACGAATCCAACACAACTGACGGAGCTGAAAACGACTGAGCGTAGCTCCCGAAATTGGCTCACAAAGTTCCCCTCCTCAATGGCTTCCCTGCATAAAAATGGCTTTGGTTTTCAAATTCATCATCATTTCTCATGTTATGAACCTCTCTTAATGCTTCTAAGAACCTCTAGTTTATATATATTTGGAGTTGGCATCAATATCCCAACTTCCCCTCAAGATCTGGCCTCAAATCGGGCTCCAGATCTCCTAATATTGGCTAAAATCCATTAAAATTAGCTGAAAATAATAAAACAAATCATAATATAATGTTAAAACCCCAAAATTGGCATAATACAGGGTGAAACCCCCTTTCTCCGAGCCCCTAGGAATATGGGGCATTGTCATATGGCCCTAGGCTAAGTGTTGGCGTGCTGGCCCCTTATCCTCTGTTCCTAGTCATATGTGCATGGTCCATGTGGCCATGGCCTTAAATCCCATGCACCCAACTCCCGGTCTTGTCTCTTGGTCTTTAACCCTCAGTAAGTCGGGCTAGCCCCCCACTGATTGGGGCTTATCCTCTAAACCCGCCAACTATCAACTTAAGTCTAAATTTAGTGGCATTTGGTTAAGCCCTGCCATGTAGCCCGATCGGTCTTCCCCCTTTCACGAAGTCGTTGGCTCGTCCCGTGAGGTTAGGGGTTTGAATCCCCCCAGAGGCTATAACAAATTTTTGGACTAGCCAATATTAGAAAAATCCAGGGTGCCAAGTGGTGCCCTCTGATTGGACCACTTGTCACCCTGTGATTCGTCTGTACCACACAGTCAACGTTCAGTCAGTGCACATTCAACTGCCACTTCAGCTGCCACATCACCGTCGTACAACTTAGTCACTTGTCCAGTCAACATTTGTACAACCTATTCATCCTACCATGTCAACTTCCATACAACCTAGTCACCCTTCCACGTCAGCTTTCATATAGTCCAGTTGTCATTCGTACTTCCATGTGTGAGCCTACCATTGGGCCATGTCATGTATGGATTGCCACATGTCAAATCTGTACTGGTGCAAACTCATATTGAAAATGCCAAATTTGAGTGTCACATGTCACCTCTTGGTGGTGCCACGTCAACATGATGATGTCATCATGACATCACCTGTTGTATTTTTGATGTCAGCAGTACGACCTATTGACTTTGACTAGTTGATTTTTTGCCTATTTGGGAAATCGGTCAGAACGTGATATCTTTCACATACGACGTCCATTTGCACAAAACATTATGTGGATGGAATCATTGCGACGAGATGGATGTAATGGCGCTGATTTCGTCTGATTACGAGAAATTTGATTTTTAGGCCTTCCTGGATCCATTTTGGATCATGCCTCCCCACTAAGACCTTTTGGTCCTCCAAAGGGTATTAACCAGTCATCAAGTGTAGGATAGGTCACCCCACTTGTCATTTATATTTAAACTATGTCCTGTGCACCTGTCTTATCAATATCGATTGCAAAACAACCATGACAACCGACAACATATTGTTAGCCACTTCTACTCTTTCACATCTTACCGAAGCCACTACCATCGATGTTGAAAACATTAAAAGCGATAACATAAAAAATATGACTGCAAATGAGATAATATGTTTGTATTTCTTGCATGACATTAGCTTATCTTAAAGAAAAGTATGATTGAACTTCCATTCTACAACCATCTCATGTTCATGATTAAGATCAATTTCTTTACTTCGCGCAATTATAGGTGTGTTGCTTGCATAAGTTGGCTTCCTTAATTGTTCCATTGTTTGAAGAGATTGATTTTCTTTTAAGTGATGAGCATGTACAACATATTCATTACCTTCTTTAGTTAAGTGATATTGATTATGTTCCATATAGAAGATTTCTTTACGATCATACAAATAAGGACTTCCTAAGACCATTCCACATTCATTGAGTGGAACCACATCACACGTTACCTCATCCACAAACTTTGATGAAATTTCAAATTTTAAAGTGCGTTGCTTTGTTATGTGCAATTTATGATTGTTTCTTATCCATTTAAGTGAGTAAGGATTATGATGCATCTTAGTTTTTAATCCCAATTGTTTAACCACTTCCTCTGAAATCAAGTTAGATTGAGATCCGCTATCTATCAATGTATCGATCTTGGTATGTTTCATTATCACCCTTATGTGAAACAACTTGCATCTAGAATCATATCCATCACCAATTTTACATGTCAAACCAACTGCTGTGATTTTAGTCTCATCACTTTAATCATATCCCAAGTCTGTTGGTCATGTTGCTACTACAACTGTTTTCCTCCCTTTCCTCTCTTTGAACCACTTTGGTCTCTTCTCTGGATGCAATTTCCAGCAATGGTCATCATCATGCCCTTCTTGATTGCAATGCTTGCAAGAGAGATTCTCTTCCCTTCTTGTCACTGAATTTTCTTTCTTTCCATTCCCCTTTATTTTGTCCTCTTTCCTTGAAGACGATTCCACCAACTCATGTTTTCCCTGCTTCAATGTATGTTTTTTGAACAAAAACCTCATCAAGATTAGTACGTCCAAACATAAATATGGTGTTACGAAAATGTGCAGGTAAACCTCCTATATACTTCATAATAGTTTCTTTGGTATGTAATGGAATATTCAACATTAATGCCATCTTACAAAATTCATATGTGTATTATTGCACCGTTTGTCCCTTTCTTAGTTTAATACATTTCCATTCAATTAAAGCCTTCTCTTTATAACCCAAAGAATAAAATTTCTTTCTAAATGCAAAAACAAAATCTTTCCATGATGGAAATACATTAACCACTTGTTGCATGCCATTTTTCAACTTACTCTACCACCAGATGAGTGTTGTGCCTGCAAGACAAAGCGATGTCAACTTGATTTGAGTTTCCTCATCCTTGATTTGTTTCACACTGCAATAAACTAACATCTGTCTGACCCAGTTATCAAGCCTCTCAGCATTGGGTTCACCATCATACATGGGCAATTCAAATTTCAAATCAAGCTTAAGTAAAGGCATATCATGTTTATTTTATGGGGATGTTTTCTTGCAGTGGATTTGAAACTTGTACTTGAAGAAGAAGAAGTTGATGGAGAAGAAGGAGGTGAAGGAGGAGGTTTAGGAGGATCCTCTGCTTCTTCACTTTTGCCTTGTTTAGAATATTCCCCTTGGAAAGGCCTCTTCCATTCCAAGTAATCCTCATATAATACCTTTACCATCTCAGACATGGTGAATAAAGTCTTTTGCAACTCGATCACATTCTGGTACATGCCTTCTTCTAATGCCATCTCCTCACTTTGAGAATTCCTCTTTCTCGATCCATTCTATGGATCTCCTTCTACAATCTTGTCTTCACCACGATTCAAATTTTCCTGGTAATCATGCAAACTAAAAAACCAACCGTCAACCTGCTTTGATACCACGTGATCCGAAATGATCTTTTAAAGACTTGGTTAAGTTTTAAGCATGAGTTCATTTACCAATTATGAATTGATGAAAGAATAAGAAGTTAACGATATATTATAGCAACCATAATAAGAAATGCAGATCAGAATGTAAGAACAAAGAACAACAAAGTTGTTAACGGGGTTTGACAATATTGCCTACGTCTTAGTGGGTGAGGCTTTCTTATTTCTCTCGAATTATTTAAAAGTACATCAGAAAAGTGTCAAAAGGATTACAAACTAGTCTGGCCATGTTCTTCTCAACCTCAAGAATCAAACACAACTGACGACACTGAAAACGGTTGAGCATAGCTCCCAGAATTGGCCTGCAAAGTTCCCCTCCTCAATGGCTTCTTTGCATAAAAATGGCTTTGGATTTCACATTACTCAACATTTCTCTTGTTTTGAAACTCTCTTAATGCTGCTAAAAACCCATGGTTTATATATATTTGGATTTGGCATCAATCTCCCAACTTACCCCCAATATGTGTCCTTAAATCGAGCTCTAGATCTCCCAATATTGGCTAAAATCCATTAAAATCAGTTGAAAATAATCAAAAAAATCATACTATAATGTTAAAAACTCAAAATTGGCATAATACAGGGTGCAACCCCCTTTCTCCAGTCCCTTGGGCATATGGGGCGTTGTTATATGGCCCTGGGCTGAGTGCTGGTGCGTTGGCCTCTTATCCTCTAGTCCTGGTCATATATGTATGGTCCATGTGGCCATGGCCTTAACTCCCACCCGCCAAACTCCTAGTCTTGTATCCTAGTCTTTAGCAATCCCCCCGTCGCCGACTGGGGATTATCCCCTAAACCCACCAACTGTCAACTTAAATCTAAATTTGATGGAATTTTGTTAAGTCTCGCCATGTAGCCCAATCAGTCTGCCCCCTTTCGCAAAGTCGTTGCTTCATCCCGTGAGGTCAGGGGTTCGAATCCCCCAGAGGCTATAACAAATTTTTGGACTAGCTAATATTGTCAAAATCTGAGGTGCCACATGACGCCCTTTGATTGGGCCATGTGTCACCTTGTGATTTTTCCGTACCACTCAGTCAACATACAGTCAATGCACAATCAACATGCACCGTCAGCTGCCACTTCACTGCCGTACAACCTAGTCACCTGTCGAGTTAGCATCCATACAAACTAGTCACCCTGACACATTAGCTTTCATATAGACCAGTCACCCTGCCACATCAGCATCTGTACAGTCAAGCTATCATCTGTATTTCCACGTGTCAGCATGCCATTGGGCCATGTCATGTACAGACTGCGACGTGTCATAGTACAGTGCCACATGTCAAATCTGTATCGGTGCCAACTTAGTCTGAAAACACCAAATTTGAGTGACACATGACACCTCCTAGTGATGCCATGTCAACATGATCATGTTGTGCTGACGTCACATGTCGTACTGCTGACGCCAATAGTACGTCCTGTTGACTTTGACCAGTTGACTTTTTTCATGTTTGTGAAATCGATCATAACGCGATATCTTTCGCATACGACGTCCATTTGTGAAAAAAATTATATGGTCGGAATCACCACGCCGAGATAGATGCAATGGCATTGGTTTAGTTTGATTCCTAGAACTTTGATTTTTAGGCCGTCCTAGATGCATTTTGGATCATGCCTCCACACTAAGACCTTTTGGTCCTCCAAAAGGGTGTTAACCAATCATCAAGTGTGGGATAGGCCACCCCACTTATCCTTTATCTTTAAAATCTTTCATGTGCACCTGTCTCATCAAGATCAATTGCAAAAAAACCATGACAACTGATAGCATATTGTTAACCACTTGTACTCTTTCACATCTTACTGAAGCCACTACCATCCATGTTGAAATTATTAGCAGCGATAACATCAGAAATATGACTGCAAATGAGCTAATATTTTTTGTAGTACTTGTACAACATTAGCTTATATTGAAGCAAAGTATGATTTAACTTCCATTATACAACCATATCATGTTCATTCTTAATATCAATTGCTTTACTTGGCACAATTATAGGTGTGTTTCTTGCATAACCCGTCTTCCTTAATTGTTTCCTTGTTTGAAGAGATTGATTTTCTTTCAAGTGATGAGCATGCAAACCATATTCATTGCCTTCTTTAGTTAAGTGATATTGATTATGTTCATTGTAGAATATTTCTTTGCGATCATACAGATAAGGACTGCCTAAGACCATTCCACATTCATTGAGTGGCACCACATCACATGTTACCTCATCCACAAACTTTGATGAAATTGAAAACTTTAAAGTGCATTGCTTTGTTATGTGCAATTTATGATTGTTGTTTATCCATTTAAGTGAGTAAGGTTTATGATGCATTTGAGTGTTTAATCCCAATTGTTTAACCACTTCCTCTGAAATCAAGTAAGATTGAGATCCATTATCTATCAATGTATCGATCTTGGCATGTTTCATTATCACCCCTATGTGAAACAACTTGCATCTAGAATCATATCCATCACCAATTTTACCTGTCAAACCAACTACTGTGATTTTACTCTCATCACCTGAATCATATCCCAAGTCTGTTGGTTGTGTTGCTACTGCAACTATTTGCCTCTCTTTCCTCTCTTTGAATCACTTTGTTCTCTTCTCTAGATGAAATTTCCAGCAATGGTCATCATCATGCCCTTATTTCTTGCAATGCTTGCAAGAAAGCTTCTCTTCCCTTCTTGTCGCTAAATTTGCTTTCTTGTCATTCCCCTTTATTTTTTCCTCTTTCCTTGAATGTGATTCCCCTGATACACCAACTCTTGTTTTCCCTACTTCAATGTATGTTGCTTGAATAGAAACATAATCAAGATTAGTATGTCCAAACATAAATACAGTGTTAAGAATATGTTCAGGTAAACCTCCTATGTACTTGATAAAATTTTCTTGGGTATGTAAAGGAATATTCAACATTAATGCCATCTTACGAAATACATCTGTGTATTCTTGCAATGTTTGTCCCTTTCTTAGTTTAATACCTTTCCATTAAATTAAAGCCTTCTCTTTATAACCCAAAGGATAAAATTGCTTTCTAAGTGCAAAAACAAAATCTTTCTATGATGGAAATACATTACCCACTTGTTGTGTGCCATTGTGCAACTTACTCTGCCACCAAATGAGTGTTGTGCCTTCAAGACGAAGCGATGCCAACTTGATTTGAGTTGCCTCATCCTTGATTTGTTGCTCACTACAATAAAATTCCATCTATCTGACCCAGTTATCAAGCCTCTCAACATTGACTTCACCATCATACATGGGAAATTCAAATTTCACATCAAGCTTAAGTAAAGGCATATCATGTTTATGTTTATGGGAATGTTTTCTTGCGGTGGATTTGTAAATTGTACTTGAAGAAGAAGAAGCTGATGGAGAATAAGGAGATGGATTAGGAGGTTTAAGAGGATCCTCTCCTTCTTCACTTTTTCCTTGTTTAGAAGATTCCCCTTGGAAAGGCCTCTTTCGTTGCAAGTAATCCTCATATAAGACCTTTACCATCTCAGACATGGAGAATAAAGTATTTTGCAACTCGATCTCATTCTGAGACATGCCTTCTTCCGATTCCATCTCCTCACTTTTAGAAGTCCTCTTTCTCAATCGAAACTATGGAACCCCTTATATAGGCTTTCCTTCACCACGATTAATATTTTCCTGGTAATCATGCAAACTAAAAAACCAACCATCAACATGCTCTGATACCACTTGATATGATATGATATTTTACAGACTTGGTTAAGTTGTAAGCAAGAGTTCATTTACTAATTAGGAATTGTTGAAAGAAGAAGAAATTAATGAGATATTATAGAAACCATAATAAGAAATGTAGATCAGAATGTAAGCACAAAGAACAATAAACTATAACAACAAATATGTTAATGGAGTTCAACAAGATTGCCTACGTCTCTGGGTCTTTGTCTCAGTGGTTGAGGATTTCTTATTTCTCTTAAATGATTAAAAATTACATCACAAAAGTTTCAAAAGGATTAAAAACTGGTCTGTATGTATTCTGATCGACCTCAAGAATCCAACACAACTGACGACACTAAAAACGGTTGAGTGTAGCTGTCGAAATTGGCCCGCAAAGTTCCCCTCCTCAATGGCTTCTCTGCATAAAAATAACTTTGGCTTTCAAATTCCTTAGCATTTCTCATGTTCTGAACCTCTCTTAATGCTACTAAGAACCCCTGATTTATATATATTTGGAGTTGGCATTACTTTCCCCCAAGATCTAGCCT
This sequence comes from Picea sitchensis, assembly GCA_010110895.2. Taxonomy (NCBI): domain Eukaryota; kingdom Viridiplantae; phylum Streptophyta; class Pinopsida; order Pinales; family Pinaceae; genus Picea; species Picea sitchensis. The sequence continues at coordinate 33,938 of SNQJ01S0050663.1, read as the reverse complement.
CAAATCGGGCTCCAGATCTCCCAATATTAGCTAAAATCCATTAAAATCAGTTGAAAATAATAAAAAAATCATAATATAATGTTAAAAACCAAAAAATGGCATAATACAGGGTGAAACCCCCTTTCTCCAGGCCCCTGGGCATATGGGGCGTTGCCATATGGCATGCTGGCCCCTTATCCTACGATCTTGGTCATATGCGCATGGTCCATGTGGCCATAGACTTAAATCCCACACGCCTAGCTCCCAGTCTTGGCTTCTGGTCTTTATCCCTCGGTCAGTCGGGCTAGCCCCCCCACCTGACCGAGGCTTATCCCATAAACTCGCCAACTGTCAACTTAAATCTAAATTCGGTGGAATTTGGTTAAGTCCTGCCATGTAGCCCGATCGGTCTGCCCCCTTTCACGAAGTCGTTGGCTCATCCCGTGAGGTCAGGGGTTAAAATGCCCTGGAGGCTATACCAATTTTTTGGACTAGCCAATATAGGCAAAATCCAAGGTGCCACATGGCGCCCTTTGATTGGGCCACGTGTCACCCTATGATTCGTCTGTACCACATAGTGAGCGTCCAGTCATCGCAAAGTCAGCATGCACAGTCAACTACCACATCACCATCGTACAACCCAGTCACCTGTTCAGTCAGCATCCGTACAACTCAGTCACCCTGCCACATCAGATTCCATACAATGCAGTCACCCTACCACATCAGCTTCCATACAACCCATTCACCCTACCACATCATCTTCTGTATAGTCTAGCTGTCATTTGTACTACCATGTGTCAGCCTGTCATTGGGCCACGTCATGTATGGACTACCACGTTTCATTCGTACAATGCCACGTGTCAAATCCGTACTGGTGTCAACTTAGCCCGAAAAAGCCAAATTTTAGTGACACGTGTCACCTCCTGGTGATGCCACATCAACATGATGATTTCATCATGAATTCATGCTGACATCACCTGTCGTACTATTGACATCAGCAATACGACATGTTGACTTTGACCAGATGATTTTTTGCCTATTTGGGAAATCAGTCAGAACACGATATCTTCCGCATACGATGTCCATTTGTGAAAACAATTATACAAATAGAATCAGTGCGACGAGTTGGACGCAATGGCATTGGTTTCATCCAATTCCGATAACTTTTATTTTTAGGCCTTCCTGGATCCATTTTGGATCAGATATTTTCATGTTGTTCATGTTGATTTCCTTAGTACAATCCATGCAAAATTAGGAAATTCACTGTAATCAATGCCATTCAAATAAAATTGTAATCTAGAGATGAAAGAGGGATGGTTGTAGCTGAGAATTTAGGCTAGGAAAATTAGGAAACATTCACCCACTATGCATTTTTTTCTCTTTGAATGTTTGACAAGAAATAATTGTTTTGGTAGGTAATTCTCCAAAAGCCTACAACAAATTGGGCTCTTTTTGGACACAAAAAAAAGTATTATAAGGGACTAGAATTCTAAGGGAATATTGATAAGAGAAAGGGTATGAATTTATTGTGTTGTTTGGGTCAATGGAAAAGAGTTATGTGGTTGTTAATGGGTGGATGAGATGCATGTAATTCTCCATGGTGAGAACATTGGTTGAGTATGTGAGCAAATGGGTTCAACCGAGAGAGAGACAAGATTGTAGTTGTTTTCTTCATCATGGTGAACTTATATATTAGATTGGGGGTGATATTTATAGCAGGGACATGTAGTTAAAATATAGGTGCCTCATCATTATTTGGATATAGGTGATGTCTAACTGTTCTACAAAATAAAAAATTTCGCTGGAATCCGGTGACATAAATATTCTCGAAATCACTATTTTTTGTGGTTTAAAATCCATTTATGAATGCAGAAATGAATTCAACATGCTAAAAAACCCTTGTGGAACTCATATTATACATAAATAATCACTTAAATATATAGATCTAACAATTTCTTGCCGGATTTCAAGCAAATGTCCACGATAAATATCGATGGAAAAGAATAATTTCATAGAATGTTTAGACTACGACCTATGAATATACAAAATTGTGTTTTTTTTGTTGCTATTATAAACATCATGTGTTTTGCATGTTGTGTGTGAATGTGCTTATCAATTTCATTGCATTTTAATTTTCATACCAGTACATGCATTTTATTAAAATCTGGACCATCTCAAGAAATTTAATCTGTTGATATATTAGGGATTTAGTCTCTAAGGGGTGAAATATGAAAGCTTATTGTAATGCACCCAACCCCAAGTTGGGTTGCGCTACTTCTCAAATGACCAAATAAAATTTCTAATACCAATTCTAAATGCATAAATAACACACACAACATGACATTCAAGCTTATACAATGGTCCATGCTAATTAAAAAATGTAAATGCAAATACTTAAACATGCACGGAAACAACTAAACACATTCAACAACATAACTAGATATTTTCATGCATCATTCTACTCACAACATGTATCCATAACCAAAATATCTAAAAGTAAAATGCACAACAACTATATCAACATTTAACATGAATAAACATAGAAAATAAGAACACTTATCTTAGTAAGTATGAAACCCGTTACAGAGGACAAGCGTTCCTCTCAACCTTAGAATTTTTGTTCCATTTCTCAGTAGCAAGTCACCCCCAAGTTGGGGCATTGAATCCACAAGAGATGGTAGTCCCTAAGGCTAGTTACATTCCCCCTCTCAACAGTCAATTTCCCACAGTCGAATTCAGTCCACCAGCTCTCTTCCCCACAACCCAAGGGATGGGATCCCCCTTCACTGTTCACAGTCCCTCAAACCTTCCCACTCCCCTCTAGGGATTCCAATAGATGTTGGATATGAATCTCTCTATTGGGACCTCAAAAATTCTATAGCTACAACAACAATTCGCACAACGATAAAACACTTGCTTCTCTTGAAAAACATTTAACAAAATATTGCTCATAGGATCGTAACCTCTCTTCCCATAAAATTATAGCTCCAAACAACTACCAAACATTCCCATTATTGTTGGCTTCAAGTTTCAACACTCCCATATCTCTTGTTGTAAAAACATCTCCATGTAAAAACTACTCTCTATGAAAAACAAAGCCTCTCCAATTCTACCCCTCTACCCATACGAATTTTATCTCTCTTTCTCTTGACTTCTTGACTTACACTCTTCCTCAAACTGTTTGTACTCATCCCCCATGTTGTCAATAACTTTGGGATGTGACTTCTCACACCCACCTTCTTACATGAATTTAATGATTGTGCTCTAAAACACTGAATAGATAATGGAAGGTTCGTGGTAAGGATAATTTAGAAAGAAATGGTTTGGGTTTAATAGACATGGGTAAACTCTACCCCTTGGACTCCTTCCCTCTCTTGTAGAAACTAAGCCCAAAAATATTCGTCTATTTCCATATACAAATGGAAATACATTTTATTTATTATATCCAATTTACATCATTTACATATTATATTGCTTGGCCCTCGACCATACATCATATTTACAATATACACTGCTAGTTTGGGGTTTGAAAATGGGGATGTTACATTCCCTTTCCCCTACAAAGTACCCTATCATCAGTGCACATCACCATACATTTTACACATTGACATATATAAAATATTACATAAAAATACTTTGATAATTTTGTAACTTAATGAATCGTGCAACAATTCCAACCAACAACTCTATTTTCCCCTCAACCTGTACATTGGTTGGATAAGAAATATCATAGTTTTGGATCCAAGAACTCCATTTTCCAAAAGAGAGTCTCCATTCACTTATTTACAAATGTGCATTCAATTTTCTTCAAATATTTGTAGGTATGCTTCTCGCATGGCTTCCTTGTGCTCCCACATAGCGTCTTCAAGACCATAGCAGGTCCATTGAACCTTTACCAAGCCGATGGATTTGTTCCTGAACATTTTGACTTTCTGGTCTAGGATGCACACTGGTTCCACCCGGATGTCCCATTCGTGTTCCACCTTGATCAAATTCCAATCATATCACATGGTTAGGATCAGGTAGATACATTTTTAATAAAGATACATGGAACACATTATGAATTCCCATAGATGTGAGTAATGCCAACATGTATGCACCTAGACCTATCCTTTATAGAATTTCAAATGACCCATAGTATCTCATTGCCAACTTTGGGAAAAATCCCAATTTCAGTGAGCTTCTCTTGGCTTTAAATTTTAAAAACACATGCTCTCCTACTTTGAATTATCTATGTGTTATTATTTCATCGACATATAGTTTCTTCCTATCCTATGCAAGTTTCAAATTCTACCTGATATTTACCATATATTCTTCCATTTCCATTAACAATTCTGGCCCAATCATGGCTCTATCTGCTAGGTTACCCCAACTTACTACTATGTTTTATTTTCTTCCATACAACGCTTCAAATGAGCTCATATTTAATGATTATTGATACCCATTATTGTAAGAAAAATCAACTAAATGGATATAGTCCTCCCACCAACAAGGTTTTTCCATTACATATATTCTCAACATATATTTAATTATCCGGTTAATTTTCTCTGTCTGCCCATCTGACTTTGGGTGATATATTGTACTAAAATTCAAATTGGTCCCAAATTCTTTAAATAACCACTTCCAAAAGTTGGAAGTGAGCTTGGGATCTTGGTCTGACACTATTGCCTTAGGCACACCATGTAGCCTAGCACTTTCTTTCATATGAATTTCTATGATATTGATTTCCTTATGAGTTGCTTTTATAGGAATGAAATGTGTAACCTTTGTAAGCCTGTCCATTGCTACCATGATGGAATCATTTTTACTTGTTTTCCTAGGTAATTTGGTAATGAAATCGATAGTAACAACTTCCCATTTCCATTTAGGAATGGGCAATGGCTACAACAATCATGATGGTCTGTGCTCGGCCTTTTCCTTCTGACATTCCATGCATCTGGCCAAATAATCAGTGACATCTCTCTTGTTACCAGGCCAAAAATATTGGCCTCAATCTTACCTTCCACTTTAATCATGTGGGAATTATAGTTTGCTTGTCTATTGTCCAAGGCTTCATATATCCTTGGCATGATTCTGCCCACACCCTCTACTATCTCCTCTTGCTTGATGCTATTAAAAGTATTCATTTTATCTCCTCGGTGAGAAAAATATTTATACATGTGATCTCCTTCACATCCCCAAAATTTTATGGGTTGTTGTGTTGGCGTCTTTCCCAAGGAATCTGTCATTTTATGTTCACCTTGAGATGATTTCCCTTGTTGATATGCTTGATATATATTCTTTATAAAAGGTGTCTCGAATCCTTTCTTCCTCCGATCCATATTTCCTTTCCTTTTATCATCCCAGTCCTTTTGGAAAGCTGGCCTTCCTTTGTTCTTCTCATACAAATACTTAACCTTTCTTATGGATTCCTCTAAATTCTCGGGCATGTAAAACTGAATTTTATCCTTGTAGAAGGATGGAAATCCAGTCAGGAACCTCTGAATTTTGACCTTCTCATCCCTGATGAAGCTCACATACTTGATAAGTTCCAATAATTTCCTCTCAGACTCATCCATGGTCATGTTTCCAAGTTTGATTTCAAAGAAATATTACATCTTATTATCATAATATTTCTCAGACAAGTACTGCTACTAGAAATATTTTTTGAACTACTTCCAAGAAATTCTCTTCTCATCAAGGTGCTTAAATTTCTTTATTCAATCCCACCACATAGATGTATTTCCTTAAAGATGGTAAGATGCAATTATAGCTTCTACATTTGATGAGTAATCGCTCAACTAGAAATATTTCCTCATTCCTAGCAACCATGTTTTTGCATCTTCTCCCTTCCTATTTGTTAGAATATGAAAGATCTGTGCTCATTTTACCATTGACAATACCCTTTTCACCCGACCATAGGTCGAAGCCACCCTACGAGCACCTTATCCTTGACAGAGAATCATTCCGGAAGCAAACCCTAGGCTAGATAGCCAAACAAAGGGTAGTGCACCTTTCCCCAAGGATATTTCACCAACAAGAGATGATCAGATAGTCCAAACCCTAGCCAAGATATAGTCCAAGACAAACATGATCTGCTAGCTGCAACAGCTGCAATGGAAGCTCTCCTCAAACCTGTGCACAAGACTAGGCACTGCAATGTGCACAAGACTGGGCACTGCAATTCTGAGACTGCCATCCAGAATGAGAACTGGCCTCCTGTATTTATACTAATTCTGGCTAACTACCTGGGCCGACTTCTCATTCTGGGTATATGTTTGTTCAATATATATTAATTCTTCTAGCCAACTTCTTCTCTTGGAGGCTAATAACCTAATATAAATTATCTTCTTGAGC